>WYDI02033419.1:0-30220 GCA_009867235.2 Psittacus erithacus | reverse complement strand
TCCCAGGGAAGAGCTTCTGCCTAAGAGCTCATCTCAATCTCCCCTCTGGCAGGTTAAAGCCATTCCCCTTGGCCTGTACCTACAGGCCCTTGTCCAAAGCCCCTCTCCAGCTTTATTCTCCTACATTATCCTAATTTGTTCCAAATCAGCACAAGGCATTCTTGCTCCTGACTCCCAAGAGCTTACAGAATAGAGCAATGTGTCAGTATTTTCAGAGTAGGATGAGTGCTGTATCACCTGCATCTCTGGCATTTTTATTTGCTCTGTGTGATGTATTAAAACCGCAGACCTTGTCACCAATAAACTGAAGAAGCATCAGTCACCTCTGAGTAGTTTCTCTGGACACTTTTCTTTCTCTTACCTTATTTTTTTCTCTTGCTAGAAATGTCAGTGCGTAAAGAATGCAGAATTAAATTGGATTGGTGCTATTGGCATTTGGTACATAAAGAATAACCCCGTTTGGTGTCAGTGAAATATACTGGAGTAACTGACTCCTCCAGGCTGTGCTCATCGTCATCGAGTTAAACCCCTCATGCACCTCTGCATATTAGGGCACTGTTTGAAATAGTGATTAGTAAACTCTCTCTCTAGTAAATGTTGTGATCTGGCATTGCAGGTGTTTCTGTAATCTCCTCACTGTTTACAACGATTTGTAAACCTCAAAAATGATCCAGATTTTATCTCACCTGAAAAACCTACTGAGAATTCGTCACTATTTTTGTGTTGAAAAATGATGTGGGTGGCAAATTACCAAAAAACCCAACCCCAAAGCAAACAGCAACCCCCAAACCCGTCAAATGGGGCCTTTTATGAAGATCACTTTGGATGGGCTGTTTCATCCAGTGATTTTATCCACCATTTGTATCAGAAAGTGCCCTGGAAAAGGTTCCATCTCAGTCAAGTGTCCGGCTCCGTGTAGTTGTTTGTTGTGCTGCTTCCGAGGTCACAGAGTTCCAGTTTTTCTGTGTCACAGCATCCAATTCACAGCAGCCTCCCCATACACCTATTGTAAAGGTTCTACATGTCCCTCCTGTGGTCAGCTTGACTTTGCATTAGCTAGAAAGAGAACCGAGTACATTGCTTGGAATTCATGTCAGCAGCGGCCCCTTTTCCTGGAGCTCATCTTTACGCTGCCCTTTTCCGTGCTACAACAGGTCACGTTATTCCATGTCAATGAATTTGCAGGAAAACGTGTCCTTTTCATGGTGGTCACTGGCTGCTGCTGAGCTGTCACACGCTGAGAATGTGCTCCGTGGTGAATTGTGAGATTGCATAATTATGGCTTATACAACACACACAAACAGAGCAAGGAATTACGTGTAGGCTGGACTAGGGTAGTCTGCGCTGTTCAACTTTCACCACCAGCATTCCTCGCAGAGGGAATTCCTGCTACTCAATTTAGTAACACATAGATGGGGTTTCCACTTTTCTGGAGAAGGTGTGAAGGGAGGTGGAGGGGTTTGCTCTGAGCTCAGGGAATTTCTGCTTTTGCCACTCTGTAATGGCTCAGGAAGGTGGCGACTTTCCCTGAATCCACACAGTGTCTCCCATCCTTGCTCGCCTGCATGCAAGGGAGTGGTTTTCCACAATTGGCAATTCCAGCTCTTCTTTTAAAGAGCATGAGAATGAAGCAGACTGCTCCCACCCCGGTCTCTGCAGATAGGCAGTGTTTTGAGTCCTGCTTCAGTAACCGCTGCTGCTTAATTCTGGAATTGGGGAATACAGCAGGGCCTCACATGCAGCAAATCAGAGTTATTTCTCCATTGTGATTCCTCCTCTTTGCTTTGTCTCTGCTTTTCTTCCCCTTTGCTGCCCTTGCACTTCCAGGAAGGGAGCTTGTAACAGCAATGTAGTAAGTGCTTGAATGGCTGGAAACCCCTTTCATAGGAAAGAAGATGTGATTGTTAGTTATTTATTTTATTTTTGGGTAACACGACTGGAATACAAACGGGGCTTTGTGCCTCAGGGCCCTGCATTCCTGGAGTAATTCCTTATGACATGTGTCAGGCTCTGTTTTATTCAGGTGGGTGGTAAGATATTAAACAATAAAGCAAGCTTGCATTTCCCTGCAACTGTATTCAGATACACACTCCCTGGCACGGAGATGCTTATTAGTGCAATGTCATATCCATGCCGGCTGTACCCAGCCTCAGACATTGGCAAGCACTGCGTGGGCCTTAAGAGAAATCATCTTAAATCAGTCAGATAACCTACCTCCAGAGTGTCCTTTCTGCCCTAGCCTTTGTCCAGCAAAGATAAGGCTGCAGGGGACATTCCTTAAGTAATGCTCTAGATGAAGTGTTCGTGTCTGAATGGAATATTGATTTTCTAATTGCTGTGCTGCTGTTAAATGAGTTGTTAGTGGGGAGCAGGGGGGTAGCAACTCAAATGTGTTGCAAGCTAGCTTGGATTGGTCAGTGCTAAACACACCGAGAGTGTTAATGGGAGAAATGCAGCAAATGGAATAAGGAGGGATTTGTTTTGGTATGACACTAACATAGAGAGGGCAGTATCTTATGCATTACTCCTAGGAGGTGGGTCAGTCACTCCAAATTATCCTTGGAATCATAGAATCCCAGACTGGTTTGTGTTGAAGGGACCTTAAAGCTTATCCAGTCCCAACCCCCTGTCACAGGCAGGGACACCTTCCACTAGAGCAGCTTGCTCCAAGCCCTGTCTGCCCTCACAGGGAAGAGCTTCTGCCTAAGAGCTCATCTCAGTCGCCACTCTGGCAGGTTAAAGCCATTCCCTCTTGTCCTGCCCCTACAGGCCCCTGTCAGATGTCCCTCTCCGCATTTCTTGTAAGCCCCCTTTAGGTACCAGAAGACTGTTCTAAGGTCTCCCCAGAGCCTTCTCTTCTCCAACTTGATCTCATTTGCTTATCTCCTTGCAACAGTCCCTAGAAGCAGCCTACCTGGGAGAGAAGCAGACCTACCTTTTGAAAAGCCTTTAGTTGGGCACTTTGGGAAGTAAAATGCAGTCTGTGTGCTGAAGTCTTTATCGCAAGGAATCTTCCTGAGACAATAGAAGTGACTATCAGCTATGCCACATCCAGCCGATAAATATTTCTTACTCTAGTTTCAGAAAACACAGCATATGTTTCTGTGTTCAAACACATCCTCTCAGCAGAAAAATAGCTTCTTTATTTTTCTGAAGATTAAAATGCCAAATCAACTAATTACTTTTCTTTGAAAACCTCCACCACATAAAACACATACTCTCTCGGTGAACTAAATTGATTTATATTCAGCCATTAATTCTTTATAGCCCATAATTTCCAGAACAACAAAGCTGGCTGGAAAATGTGTCCTATTAAGGGACAAACAGCTTTCTGCATGAGACAGAAAAATGTTGGCATGGAAAAGAGCCATGGGTGCAGCTGAGGCTGGGGTGGCGCCAGGGGCTGTGCTGGGATATGGGCATGGGCTCAAGGGGCAGCCCTGGGAGAACATCCTGAGCTGCTGGATAGAGTTCCTGTAAACTGAAAGGGGAATTGTCCTTCCTGAGGTAACAGAGGGTGAAGTACATGTCCAGGAAGCAGGGGCTGTGGTGTTGTACGTGTGATGGTAAATGTGTACAGCTCTGAATTTCTTCCCAAGCCATTGGATGCTCTTCAGTGCTGCTGCAGTTCAAGTCTGTGCATGTAATTTAATTGGGTGCCACGACCTTTCCTTTTGGGTGGCTCTGCCGTTGGCTTAAGAATACTTGAAATGTCTCCTAATGGCTCCATTGGTCTCATTTGCATTATCCATGGAAGATATTTTTTTTGTTATTATTAGGGGAGTTTAGAAAACTAATGAAATTAGAGGAGGGCTCTTCCAGTATGTGCATCACTGACTGGAACTGAGAGCTTGATAATGAAATTGGAATTCATCTGCCTCTGTTTCAGGGTAGTAATAGGATGATGATGGAATAAGCCAGGCATTAGGTACAAAACTGCCGGGTTTTGGCAAATGAAGGAGATGTTATAAAAGATTGTGTCTGACAGGAGGACAGCTTGGACTGCATGTCCAGAGATGAAGTGGAATTGGAGGCTGAGAGGATGCAGGAGGCTGAAACCTGGCTGGGCACAGAGACAGGACTTCCAGTAATAAACACCAGCAGTAAATGTGCCCATTTGAATGAGGTTTCTCTCCTGCCTTGGATTTTAGGGATCTCAGGCTTTCCCTGCAGGGCTGCCTGTTTGATGTGTGTTTTTATGGAAATCTTCTGTTTGTTCCCCAAACTGAGAGTCTGTCAGACACTGAATAAATGCAGGCAGAGCTGGCAGGGAGGTGTTACAGCACAGGAAACAGAAACACAGTCTTAAACAAATTAAAAGGATGGTAATTAACCAAATGAATTTCATCCTGGAGATAATCAGAGGAAAGCATTTAGAAGGAAAATAATCCCAATTCTCAGAAAACAGTCATTAAAACACACTCATTTTTGGGAATAGTTAACAAGCTAAATCGGAGGCAGCAAAGCAGAATCGAGCCATGATGGATGCTCTTTGGGATGCCGTCTGACGAGGCCCTGGTGTGTGATCTAAACATAGCCTCTCGTTGGGATCAGATTGGGAGTTTGGGAACATCTCTGTCTGCATCAGCTCTCATGCAGCTGATGGGAGCGCAGAGCGGAGCCTGGTCTGTTATGTAGGTCGGCTGCGGGGTAACAGAGGGTGGATTTCATAACCATGTATTTAAAAGGTGTCAACAGCGGGGAGGTGAAAGAATTTAGGGTGGATAATTGACAGATAGACGTGGGACAAGGTGGGAAGATGCAGGCATCCAGGCATCGGGAAATCACCAGCATGCAGCATATGTCAGTCTGGAGCAGGCAGCCTGGAGGAGCAGTGAAAGCTCTCCAGCTACTGACACGGTCCTTGAGGATGTGCTGGAGGAGTCAACCACCCAACAGGTCTCTTCTGCTTTCCATTAGCACCTGAGGATCCCACCCAGGGTCTGAGAGTAGGGAGATTTATGGGGGAAAGGAGGGTCTTGGGGGAAGAGGGGGAGAATGGGTTGGGGTGCATTGTTTGAATGTCATAGCCTGGGTGCAGCGTTTTGTTCTCCAGCAGATGTTAGCTGAGGGAAGTCTTTTCCTTTGGGTTCTCTTGTGTGAGCCTCAGATGTTGTCTTTGATGGGCAAAACTAGAGACGGGTCATGGCTACAAAACAGGGACTTGTCCCAGTTGAAAGATACAGAGTTGGAGGAAGTTTGAGGCTTTCTTACAGTTGGATTTCTTGAAAAGGAAGCAGTTCAATAGGGCACAGGGCTAAGGGGAAAATGTGTTTGTTTCACAGGGGAAAAGCAGTTCTTCTCAGGATTTAGTCCATTCTCGTCGATGGATTCATGAGAAGGAGAGTGTTTGGATATTAGTTCTATTTTCTTAGCAGAAAGCCTGCAGGGAGGACAGATCATGCTGGAATCTCTGGGAAACAGACCTGTCTGGGGTTGTCCAGTCTTCACCTGCCCAGTCAATGGGCAGAGGATGGAGACAGAAGCTCCGTGCCTGGCGTGGAGACCCCAAAGGGTGTCTCTGAAGGGAAGGCAATGTCTGATGTACCCTGTCTCACTCAGTCCCATGCAAATAAACTAGATTAAACAAGCTGCTTTTAGGATTAATGAACCTGAGATCCTTAAATTGCGTGTTAGGGGGTTTCTGTTGGATTAAGCCTTCTCTTCTGCACACCACAGTGCTCTTATCTTAGAACTTATCTGTGTGCAACAAAATAAAAACTGAATTAGGAAGAAAATGTCAATGGGAATCACATACATTAGCATGCAGATTTATAATCTCTAATAATTGCTGTCTCTTCAAAGAGTTTATGTATTTTTTTACCCTCACTCCAACTTCAAATGTTTCATTTTAAATTTACATTCCTAGTCTTGCACCATCTCTGTGTATGGCTGTGCCGAGTTTACCTGTTCAGAGACTTTACTGTAGCCTGTGCTCTTGCCTAACAACAGAGAATTATTGATTTCTTTTTTCAGAAGCAAACGCCTATTTCTTTCATGTCACCTTTGCTTGTAGCCTTGGCAAGAGCAGGGCTGGGCAGTGCATGTACAATGGGGTGAGCTTGCTGGCCTCTGGAGCTCGGGCAGCAGCTTTGCATTGATAACAGCAGCTCCGGGGTGCTGTACAAGTTATTGGTTTTAAAACCTTGTGTGTACTGGAGTCTCCTCGTGGTCTGGACGTGTTAAAATGGGCTACCGCAGCTACCGCTGAGTAACAAGCCTGTGCTGCCCGTTCTTGATCCTTTCCTCCAAGCTATCAGTCAGTCAGAAGGCTGTAGAATACCAAAGTGCTTAAAACATGTCAAGCTTAAAAGTAACATTTAATGAATAGGAATTCTGTGCTCTTGAAACAAATAAATAGCTCATTTTGCCTCTGAATGTGCAGCACATTGCTTCTCACAACCTCTTGCTACAGACATCCTCTCTCAGTCTGACATGCTTTTCCTTTTCCCTGCTAATTATGTTCCATTTCAAGTAGGTGCTTTGCACTAACAAGTGACTGTCATTTAGGAAGGCAGAGTAGGGAGGGATACGGAGCTTCAGGGAACCCTTTGTGACCTTGGAATGTAGCAGACATTCTTCTTCTTATTTTATTTCAAGTTTGATTTCTCAAAAGCAGACCTTCAGCCCCGCGCAGATTGAGCCGCCTCCGTGCTGCAGCCATGGCACATCAGTTAAAATACCCTTTAAATCCCTGTTGGGAAATTCACATTTTCCACTTTATCAAGTTGTGTCTCTTTTACAAGTTCTACACTGCTCATTTCTGAAGGTCTTCCAGGATTTCCAGTGGTCAGAATGTGTTGGTTTAATCTCAAATCTCAGCGCAACAGGGCTGTATTCTAGGGTTGAGCGGTCTACAAAGGTAAAAATGGCACGTAGGCTACGAAGGAGCCCCTCAGGTGATCAATGTGCTTATGCTGAAGTCCTTTTTGAGCCTGGCCTGGTTATTTATCTCTTATTTATTTATTTCTATATC
This sequence comes from Psittacus erithacus, assembly GCA_009867235.2. Classification (NCBI taxonomy): domain Eukaryota; kingdom Metazoa; phylum Chordata; class Aves; order Psittaciformes; family Psittacidae; genus Psittacus; species Psittacus erithacus. The sequence goes on along the minus strand of WYDI02033419.1, from coordinate 23,244 downwards.
TGGGATTGGACCAGGAGCTGAAGTCTCTTCTCTCTGAGGAATCATGGCTTTTAAATGTTGAAGGTTGAACCCAGTCATGCTGACCTGAACTGCAGTGTACTTTGAAATCTGCTTCAAGGGTTGAACTTTTTAAATGGCCCTTTCTCCATTTAATGTTAGAGGAGGAAAAGTCTTAAGCCTCCGAGTGGATTCACAGTCACACTTTAATTAATCATATATTTCCAGCATGCTGCCAGCAACTGTCAGGAGGCAGGAGATGCCTCTAATCCAAATTCACAACAACAGCAAATGACTGCACTCCAAATATCCCCAGCCACTGAACAGAATAATACCCTTCCCACAGCCCAGCCTCACACATCTGATGGGAAGCAGATTCCTTCCGCCCAGTCCCAACCAAACAAGGTCCATGTGCTAACAGGAGCGAGTGCCAGCAGCGGCGCGCCTCTGGGGCCTCACGGGAGCCCAAGTGGAAGTGTAGGTGGTGAAAAGGAAAACTCTTTGGCAAGCAAATGGATTTCAGTTTCAGCATCCCCCAAAGGATCACTGTGAAGAGCAAAGGGTGGGGCAGGGAGTGGGAACAGGAACAGGATCTTGGAAGGATCCAACGTGTTTTGAAATCCCATCTCAGGCTGCGGTAAACTAAAGCAGTTCATTGACTGTTACGTGTGGGGGTGAGAATGACCCGTGTGTTGCGTTGGAACTGAGTGTGTCTCAAGAATAATGCTTTCTATAGAGAGGAAGATGGCCACAATGAAGTTCCAGCAGAGTGAGGCTCTTTGAGAGAGAACAAGAGGGAGAGAAATGGTCAGAGCCATGTTTGAGATGACGGAGTTGAACCTTCCATAGTTTAAGAAGCGTTCAGGAAATGGAAAGCAGCTCACTTTCCCTCCCTGGGCTCTGGCTGCCTTGGCACACATGGGAAAAAGATTAACTTGGTAAAGGATGATGAAGATATTTTTCTCTCATTGACAGGGTGTGTTTCACTGGCCTCTATTTTGGGGTTGGATTCCTTTTCTAGTTAATATTCAAGCAGCTGTTTCGAGAATAGTTTGTTCCTTGTCTTTGAAAAAAAGGGGATTCCTCTGTGTATTTTCATTCTCTCCTTCTTTCTGATAATTGTGAGTCAGGGTGGGTATGAGGCAGCAGAGAAAGAGCAGGGGCTAGGAGAGAAATCTGTGGAAGTGGCAATGCCAGTTACTGATTTACTCCTTAAGATATTGGTGGATTTACTGGGGTGCAGGGTTGCAGGGCTTCCCTATGGCTTGGGATGGGCTAAGCTGATCCAAGAGCAGTTGGTGGTGTCAAAACTTGTCCTCCAAGCCCTGTTCTCATAGAACCATAGAATCCCAGACTGTTTTGTATTGGAAGGGACCTTAAAGCTCATGCAGTTCCTAACCCCTGGGCAAGGACACCTTTCACTAGAGCAGTTTCTTCAGGACCAGTAAGTTTCCTGTGCCACCAGTTGGTGACACCACCCGCCTGTCTCACCGCTGAGAGGAGGAGCTCTGGGGATGGACAATGCTGTGTACTGGAAAAAAGAGGGAAAGAGAAGGGAGGATTGACTCCTGGATCTCAGCAGGTCCGAGTGCTGAGAGGGAGGAGAGAACTGTTCATACATTGGCTGTGCGAAGAGGGACGTTGCCATTGTCAGGGCTCATAACTCTCTGTGACTAAGCGTGAGTTCTCTCTCTCCAGGGCTTTCACCAGTGCTAAAACCCAATTAAGCCATGTTAAAAGAAACCTCCCAAGAAGCTGACAGCAAAAATACACTGACCTTCTCTGGCAGACGCTGATGCTGTCATTGGAACACGGCGCTCTTGCTCCTGTGCTGCTGGTGCCTGCGGGCAGTGGGGCTTGGGCTATGCTGCCAGCACTGCCTGTGCCTGCAGCATCCTCTGTTCTTCCTACCTGTCCCTGTGACATTGCAAAGCTGCTGTTCCCCAGGGTTCGTCCCGTTACACATTCCCTTTCCTGCCTGTCACTGCTACTGACCTCAGTGTGCTCCAAAAAATCTGAGATGTGGTTTTGCTCCCTCTTCCTGAGTGGTTTTATTTATTATTTATTAATGACACCCAGAGGACACAGTAGTGATGGCTCTGTTATGATGACTGCAGGAAAACTTTGCGCTTATTCTGAGTTGCTGGGAAGATAATGCAGTCTTTAGGCAGACTCTGGGCTTAGCTCTGTGTAGTTTTGGTCTTCCTTGTTGTATGGGGATATATTTATATGAACTTACATGAGCTATTGGCAGGGATTAAATTTGGAGCAAGACATGAAAGCCAGGCATTCCTGAGCTCCTCTGGGAAAATCACAGTAGATATTGGTCACAGACACCCCTCGGCCTTTCTCTGAGCCTGCAATGGTAGGAAAGGTTAACCCTGACTCTATGCTTCTGTGGTGACCTGGCCTCTAGCTGGGGCCTCTAGCTTAACTCTTACAGCCATTGTCCAGCACCATCTGACTCCACTGCCTGTGGGATCCCACCCTTACACCACAGAGCTGCTCCCAACCCTCTCCTTGTGCAACCTGAGTGTTACCGAGCCAGTGAAGGTGATGGGCAGGCACCACAGAGGCACACTTCTGCTCAGAGAAAGCTGTGCTGATATTTTCTCTTCATGCCTACTCGATTTGTTACCACTGCTGCTGCTTTTGCACATCAGTGCAGGAGCTCAGAAGTCCCTGATCCCTCCCAGCTGCTGAGCTCATTCCAGTAAACAGCCTCTGGTATTCCCAAGGTAATGGACAATCCACCTCCGTGACAGCAAACCAGCTGATGGCACCATTCAACCAGGAAACTCAAGCTACGTCTGTGCCTTTTGAGGTCTGTTCCTCTATCCTTGAGTCAACATGGAGCTTTGTCATCCACTTTGGGAGTGTCAGGTTTGAAGCATTAACACCCCAGTGACCCAGGAGAACTGTCACAGGTTGGATGCAGCCAGCAGCCTTTGAAACTTGGATTTTCAGGAGGTATCTTAGAGATTAATCATAGTCACAATAGACACAGATCCTGCTTCTGTGCATAGGACCTCCTCGCAGCACACCAGAACAATCTTATCGTGCCTACAGTAAGAAACACAGCAGGGAAATCCTCACCCATAGTGCTTTTAATCATTAGTTTCTTTGGGGCCTCTCATTAATTTTCTGGGGCCTCCAATGTCATTCTATCTGAGCCAGTGGTTGAAACCACAACCAATCAACACAGTACACGGTGTACTGCACTCATGGCCAGGGCAGGTTGGCTGCTGCCTGTCTGCACATCTGATGACATGAAGATGAGAGGGGCTGTGGACCAGCACCCTCTGAGAGTACAGCACGGTGTGCTCCACCTCACTGCCTGCTGCCTGCTTAACAAATTGCGCTAATTGTCCAGTTCAACACACATGGGAATTGGGATACTTCAGGCGCAGGGGAAAACCACAGCCGCCATCTGTGTGTCTGTGCCTCCTGCTTCAAGAAGCTGTCAGTAGAGGCTGCTTTGAATAGTTCAGGCTCCGAGCTGCAATGTGTAAGATAAGGGACAGTAAGAAGTGCCTGTAGCTGTCAGCAGTGGCAGTGACTCTTGCTACCAAAGTTCAGTATCCAGCAATTGCCTTTAGGAGCAAGTTGGACAGTCAGAGCCCTCCCTGCCTGCACTGGCTACGTGCTGAGCTCCTGTCACGCTGTGGCTGTGAACAGTCCTGCACCCAAACACTCGTGCTGGAAGCTCAGTGCTGCCTGTGCACCCATCCGGGTTCAGGGGTTTCCCCCATCGCTTCCCTTCAATGGTCTGTGTCATTCCACAGGTGCTTTCCTGCTGATAAGGGCCATAGGAATGCTGAAGCATGGCAGATGGGAACTCAGCTCACTTGTGGATCCTCTCCAGGAATTTCTTAAACCAGTGTCACTTTACGCACTTGCTGACAGTGCTGTGGGGCTGAGCAGTGTGATGGAAGAGTGGACAGAGAGGAGGAAGAGCTGATGACTCTTCATCAAAGTCAAGACTGAGGGAGAGCAGTGCAGAACCCACCCTGACACTTCCTTTCCTTCATCTGAATCCGTAGATACCCATCACAATATTTCTTTGAGCAGGATTTCACTTCATTAGTTTGTATTGTTAACTGTGAAAGTCCTGTCAGTTTTTATCTATTGTTTCCTGCCAAGTGCTTTAAACAATCAGAGCTCAATTATACAGCTATTTCCGTCAGCAGACAGCAGGACTGATAGTCCTTCAGCCACACGAGATTAAAATAGATAAGTTGCAAGATAAATAGCAGGTTGAGGAGTTCCTTCATGTGCATTAGCACAGGATCGTGCTCCACTGGTTCCATAGCCCTCTGCAGAGCTCCTCTTGCACAAGGTCTTGCTGCTTCTCACTGCCCCATCTCCTTCCTCCACCCTGCCCGGAACACTGAACACGAAGCCATTTATCCGGTGTTGTGTACTTGTTGTGCTTTGAAGAGCTAAGTCCTGTAGGATGTCACAGTGTCCTTGGGTGAAGTGGTGAGGCAGAAACTGTCTCTGAGACTGCTGAGCCATTCCCATCAGGATCAGAACTGTTCTGTGGGGAGACCAAGCTTCATTCCCACCTCAACCACAGGGATATGAGGAAGCCATTAGCCTCGATTCACCGCAGTGCTTCTCTTCGGGAAGACATTAGCTTGTACCTAAGTGTTCTCTTGAACAGAGGAGACCTCATTGCAAGAAACTTTAAAGGCACATTTACAGCTTGAATGAGACTGCTGACAGAAATAAAGGGAATCACAGACTGATGGGTGCAGAGTTTTCTCCTGATTTTTAAAACATGAGGTCATCATCATTCACAAACTTGGCTCCTTCAAGTCAGCATGAAGATGCTTATGTAGGTACATCAGTAAGTGGCCTACTTTTCTGGGATGCTGAATCCATTAAAATCAATGGAAATTCTGCATCTCTGAATAAAATGTCACTTATTTCGCTTGCTAATTTTGGGTACCCAAATGCAGACACTTTGATCTAAAAGTAAAAGGTATTTTAAAACACTGCTGATTTTTTGCCATGTTTCTGGAACACCGAACTCCATGGCATATGGTTAAGGCCTGGCCTTCAGAACAGTTCACATGGAAGCTGGACTGAGCCCTGCATGAGGAACTCACCTGGGATCACCTTAGCACAGGAGAAGGAAGGACGTAGTCTGCGAAGCACAAAGTGCATGTGAAACCATCCGCTCTGTGTTCACAGCCCAGGCTGAGGGCAAAGGGAAAGCATCAAGTAAAACCACAAGTCAGAGCACGCTGTAAAACTCTCCCCAGGGGATCAGTAATTCCTGTAAAGGCATTTTGAAGTCGTCACATTGGTCAGGCCAGATACAATCTCTGTGCATTGTCCCTCACAAAGAAGTTGCCAGGTCATGACTTGTTTTCATGCTCCGTCTGAACAGTGCTGGTAAATGTCAGTGCTGCCTCAGTAAAATGAAGTGAGAGATTTGTCACATGCTTTAATCATTAGTTTTATAGCACCAAGTATAAAAAATGAGAAGGCAAATGTCCTTTTGTCCTGGGAGGTCAGTGATTTTCATTGCCTCCCACTGCTGCGCACAGGAGCTGCGTGGCCTCTCCTTTGTTCTGCAGAACACTGAGTCTGAAAGTCCTCGTCGAGGACTTCTCTTCTAATGCGCATCCTCTCTCCTGAAGTGAGAGCTCTTCTGGCAGCATTTGTGTCTCACACTTGATCTATCAGTTTGTGCTGCTGCTCTGGTCATGTCACAGATCCCCCTCCTGAAGTCTCTCAAGCTTCCCAGCTTGTCTGGCATCATGTTCAAGTTGCCTTTTCCCTTCCAGCCTCAGCAGATTTTCCACAGTGTGTATCCTGACCTCCAAGTAGCATTCACTCTTCTCCCTTACCGTTTTCCTGACTGGGTTTTATGTCATCTTTGTGCCTATGAGAACACCTATATTTAGAAGCTATAGCCTGTCCCTTCCGCTCACCCTCTATTTCCTGAGCATCCATCATCCCTCTGCTCCAGGTCCTCCCAGAAAAACCTTCCCTCCCCTCTACTCCTCCAGACCTCATCTCCTTTCACTCCTGGGTCTGTCCTAGGGAATTTTGTTCCTTCTCACAGCACCTGATTTCAGGTTGGACTCAGATCCAGCATTCTCCTCTCTTCCTGCTTGCAAATCACCCGCTGTGAAGAGCAGAGGCCATTAACACCGCATCGCAGCCGCTTGTCTGCTCCTGCACGGAACAGCTTCTGTCCACTCACATCGGCACTAAAAGTTCTCAGCAAATCCTTCATTTACGAAGTACTTGCAGATTAAGGAAGACCCTGGAACAGCCTACACATACATATACATGCACACATACACACACACACAGACACACACCCCCCACTCAAAGGCCAGAGGGACAACGCACAAAGTCTTCATTTGAATACAATTCTGTTCCAAGAGAACCAAGAAACCCTCGTTTGTTTTTTAACTGGGTCAACACTGCATCCGCAGTGCTCAGCGTGTTACATGCGCCAGGATCACCCACTCTGTTTATCTTTAGGCAATATGCTCCTGCAAACTGCCAATTAATTGCATACTTGGTGCCTGCTCTCTCCCAGCATCCTGGATAAACACGGCAAAGCCAATCAGGGGGAGCTGCTCTTGGCTGCCAGGGGAAGGAAATCTGTCATTGTCTCAGCCTTGTTATCTGCAACCGAGGCAGACTTTGAGCAGCGTTCTGCTTGTAAACACCCTCTTTAGACACCTTCTGATTTCCATAGATGGCACATCAGGCACTGTCTGCAGCGCTACCTGAAGATGCTTCAATAATTGCTTTCCAAAATTCTAGCTGCAGTTTGAGCTTGTTAAAAGGCAAGAGCCATCAATGCTGGTATGAGGTGGCAAAGTCCTTAAAATGGAAAGATAAAGCTGAGTCCAAGCAAATGTAAGAGAGAGGGAAGGGGAGGACAGGATAGACTGGATATTAGGAACAATTCCTTCCCCAGAGGGTGCTCAGGCATTGGAACAGGCTGCCCAGGGCAGTGGTGGAATCATCATCCCTGGAAGTGTTCACAAACCATGTAGACAAGGGCCTTAGTGCCATGGTTTAGTGGTGGCCTTGGCAGTGCTGGGCAATGGTTGGACTTGATGAGCTTAAAGATCTTTTCCAGCCTGGTTGATTCTATGATTCTGTGATTCTAGGGTATAGACTCAGTCCATAGCTAGCTCTGCTCCGAGGATCCTTCCCATGGATTTTATCTGGGTTGCTGTTTGGAAGGTGGGGAGCAGGTCTGGTTGTGACCTGGCTTTTTCAGAAAGGTCCAATCTGTTGATGTGAGCACAGGGGCACCTTCTCCTCTCTCTTCTCCTTCTCAGGTTGGAAGCATTTCCTACTCTGTGCTAGAGTCATATGTTATTTAGATCTATATTTGGACAAAACAATAAACCGTAGGGAATAATCTCCATTGCATGCAGGGTTTTGTGACTGGCCTTATTCTTCTTTTCTGCCTCTCAGTTCTGCTATTGAAATCCCAAAAGAAAGTTCTGGAGAGGTGATCCTTCATTGGGTTTGGATGTGCACTGGCAGCAGCCGCCAGGTCTTCTCTCTGTCTTTATTTCTTTCATACTCTAAGACTGAGTGACTTCAGAAGAGGCTCAGCTGAATCAGTGGCCGCAGAGAGCCAGGACAAAATCTTCTCCCAAGGCAATCCTCAAGAGGATTTTAAACTGCAATCTCAACATTGAGTTATTGTAAATTAACTGTTGCTTCCAGGCGGGGAATGATGAATGGTCTGAAAGGAAGAGAATGGTCTGAAATGAAGAGATAAGCATGCACATACATACATGCTCCCAGGCTCTCGTGGACCTTCTGTGTTACTAGCAGCTGGGAGTCATTCCTGAGACAGGGAATATTCAATGTTAGGTCAATTCTTATTTTCGTGTGCCCATGTATATAGAGAATAAATGAGTAGAATTAGTTTGAACCAGTGTAATATAGAAGAAAAGCAAGCTCCTTGTGTTCTCATAACAACACAGACACACAGATTTGGGGGTTGGTTTGTTTGCTGAGCTGTTCTTTTGTACCAGTCTCGTCTTAGACTGTCCATGGTTTAACTGTGTCGTTTAATATCTATGTACTATTAATGCCCTAAGGCCATAAGTTAAGATGTGCCTGTCTTCCAGCCAAGGATTGGGGTGATCATGGGGGGGATCCCAGGAAATGGGAGGCTTGCAGTTAGCCTGGGACAGCTGCTCTATAGTCAAATCCTGCTCCTGTAAATCAAGGAGAGCAGAGAACACAGTCAGTGGGCTGCAGTGAAGTGGCATTTGGCCTAAGACTCCAAACCTGAGCTCCATCACAGGCACTGCAAACCCATTTTCATTCTTAGCCCTCAGTTTGGGGTTGAACACGATTGCTGATGCAAGAACATGCCCTGGATCACAGCAGATGCTCTCAGCTCCCTTTCTCATTAACTCAGGCAGTGGTACAAGCAGCTGAGATGGATAATGTGACTGTCCCCACCGCTTGTGGTCAACACCAGAGCAGCGAATTAAACATGTGCTGTCAGAAATGAGCACAAACCACTGCTCAAGGAGGATGTTTTGGGGAAGGGGGGAGGGCACCGGGAGCTGTGGGAACTTCAACACAATATTCCAGTTTGGGGGTTTTTTCCTTTGATTTCTGTAATGTGCCAGAATTTTCTCATTGACAGAGTGAAGGAAAATCTGTTGGACTGAGCCTGCTTACCAGGGCTTTGTGGAGTATTGTGGTATTGAAACACAGGGAGACGAGATGTGTATGTTGCTGTCAGACTGGAGTTTATTACCATGCGGGGTATGGCTAGTAATGAAAGTTTAGATTTCAAGAGGATTTGAGGAGAATGGCCTTTAATTCCTGTATGTCTGCATTGTGGACACATCCCTGCATGCCTGGGCTTCTTTACAATTTAAAATGTGAATTGTAAATACCCATAGAAGGAGGCTGCAAGCTAAGCTGGCAGCATTTATAGTTTCAGCTTTAAAGATTAACTGCCTGCAGGAAGTAATAAAGATCAGGGCTGCCCGATCCCGATGCAGCTGCCTGGGAAAGCACATTGACATTGCAATGCCAGCCCTGGGGAGCAGTGCAGGGAGGGGTGAGAAACCTGCCCTTCTCTGATGCCACCAGCATCCATCCGCCCAGCAGTTCCCAGTGTTCAGCAGCCAAGAGCCCCAGGTAGGGACGGTGAATACACAATGTTTTGGAAGCGATGGGAGCCTGATACGGAGTAACTGAAGAGGAAATGTTCACAATGATCTGAGGTGCAGAGGAGCTGGTGCTCCTGTGCAACCGCTGTCCCTTCTTACCTGTGTGTTCACACTGATAATGTATGAGGGAGAACAATGCTAGGTGAAGCTTAATTAGGAATGAGCTGCTTTGTCATGGAAGCTGGGAGTGCGGTGCAGTTTGTTCAGCCTGGATCCCAGCCAGTACCTGTGGGAGCTCCCAGGCAGCAGGGAAGGGGCTGGGAGCAGATGCCTCTCCTCCAGAGCAGAGCCTCAAGGAAGGGTTTGAATTACAAAGGAAGGGAAGGGGCTGAGCTTCCCAGCCCCCCACCTCCTCACAAAGGGCAATAGTCAGTTTACTTTAATAACCCCACTATCAGCTGCAGAGGAAGTCTGGCGGTCCTGGAGTCTGGAGCAGATCAGGAGCCCGCTCAGGCACCAAGCAGAGGGACAGGCAGGAGATGAGCTCACGCTGCTCGTGGAGGAGCTGACTTCCCTGAGCACCTCAGAACTGGGGTTCTTCTCCTGATCTTATTTCTCTGTCCTGTGGAAGCTTGGGGTAAGCGTCTGGTAGTTTTCCATTTACCTTTCTTTTCAGTGGTTCACAAGGATTTGCTAAATTACAATGGACAAAGTATTCCCTGCACCTCCGTGAGCTTGCTCTGGAAGTTGCACCTTTTAAATCCTTTCAACTCACATGCTGCTATTTAAAAAGGGCCAGATATGGAGAAAACAGACCTTCCAGTGCCTTGCTTCAGCTGGCGGGACTGCTGCGCTCCAGCATCGCAGTGTGTTGGTGTTCAAATGCTGGGCTGCTTTGAACAGGGATCTCCCGAGGTCTGTCAGTCGCTTCAGTGGTGCAGATGTGTGTGCTGTTGCTGTGAGATCAGGCTGGGGGGGCGAGCTGGAGCCAACCTCTGTGTTTAATCACCCGCTGAGCAAAGGAGTGCTCAGTGCCTTCTTTAGACATTGGCGGGGAGAGAAGGAAAGATGCAGGAATCAAATGGTGACTGGTTTGTTTGGAAGGTGTTTGCTCTGAGCACTGCTACTCCGGAAAAAGGGATTCGATAATTTGGGAGCACAGGGGACAGGGGAGCAATTCCCTCACATCCAGGAGAGCGGAGCGTGTGGCACTGCCTATGGAATGAGCACAGTTGTGGAGGTGGCTGTAAAAGCTGTGTATGGTTATGGGAACAGCACTGGACAGGCTGGGGCGGGCGTGTTTGCAAGCAGGGTGTGTGTAGGCGGCTGTGTACGTGGTAAGAGCGTAGCAGAGCTAACTTTAAAGGGAGATGTACTAAAACTCGGGTAATGTAGGAATCCGAATGTCCTTTCCCAGCATCCGTGCTGTGAACCTGAAAAGGCAAACCCTGAAGCGATTGTTAAAGCTGCCTTTGTTAGTCATCCTTCATGCAGCTTGTTCCTTTTCACGTTTTGAGTAAAAGGACATAGACTGATTTCATTCCCAACTTCACTCCTCCTCTATTGTTAGCCTCTCCCAGCTTCCCGTGCAATTGTCCAGCTCTGCTCTTTCCAGCGCCCAGCGGAAAAGGATATTGTTGAAAAGAAGGAAAGTATTTCAAGTTAAAGCCTGGCAAGCACTTGCATCCTCATTAGGCTGCAGGCACACTTCCTCCCTCCCATCTTCTTCCCCAAAAGCAGGTTGACCAGTATTGCTTCCAATATCTTGAATCGTGGTGGAATGACTTTTAGCCATTCACTAGTCAATAAATGCAGCAAATAATAATCACTGTTGGAAAAGGAAGCATATTTATAATCAATGTACAACTAGGGGACACCCAGATACAATGAAAACAGTGAAGTGTGATAACAAGAGAAGCCTCATTCAGACTTGTGAGCTGGAGACAGTGAGGAGTTGCCCCAGCAGTAGCACTGAGCATCTGTTGCAGGCTCAGGGATCGTGTCTTATAGGAAGGGGATAAGGAAAGGAGAGTGCAGGGAGGGAGAGAAGGTCAAGGCTACATCTGTGTTTGTTCTCTTTAGATCATGCTTGATGTAGCAAATGGTAATTAATAGTCATATTAATGTTCAGAGGTAAACTGAGTGACTTTCCTTGCTCCCTTCTGATTCCCAGCCATCATGGAATGGTTTGGGTTGGAAGGGACCTCAGAGCTCATCCAGTTCCAACTGCCACAGGCAGGGACACCTTTCACTAGCCCAGGTTGCTCCAGCAGGACCTATTGCCTTGTGGCTCTGCAGTGCAGTGCCAGAGCTCCTGCAGCATCCTTCCCACTACACAGCAAGGAGCAGGAGGTGTCCCCAGGCATGACAGCAGCCATGGGGAGCAGAAGGCTGCCGTGGGGCTTGCAAATACAGTGTAGGCTCCTGTGGCCTCGTTAGTGACAATATTAGAAGAGGGAGATGTGAGCAAAGCCGTGCTGTAGACAAAGGGGAGCCCCAGCTCAGGAGGAGACGTTGCCCAGCACAGGATGCTCCGCTCACACCCAGCCTGAGCCACAGCTCTGTGCCTCTCTGGGGCTCTATCTCAGCAACATGTCAGGCTTTTGTGGCCCCAGGGTGCATGACTGGGAAGCTGGGAAGGCAGCGAGTGGGATGAGAAAGCGCTCAGTGATTCTGTGAGCTTCCTTCTGTTGCCAGTGACAGGAATAACACCTTTTCCTATTTAAAAGGCTCCCTCAGCTCTGCTGGGTATTGTACAGAAACTCCCCCCTCCTTGGATTCTCTCTGACTTTCACCATTTCAGAGACATGCAGTTTGATGACAGATTTAATAATACAAGATGCAGTTGTCATTTGTGTTGAGAAGAGCTATTCAAGGAACTTGGAGCTCTATCACCTGGGATAGCAAAACGTGAAGATACTGATTTGTTCACTCCTGATTTTAGGTGCTGAAGACACAGTTTTAAGACTCTTTGGGCACTAATGTCTGACGGAGATGTGTTAAATGCTGGGCCCAAGCTGCCAGTTGCTCCAGTCAATGACTATGCATATAGCCTATGTGTTAGCATTAGCACATACAGGCTTATTGTATATTATTGTAACATGTTAGCATATACAGCCTTGTTCCAAGAGGGTCTCCCGTCCCAGCACTGGTTCCTTCTGCCCTGCTGCAATGGGGAGGTGTGGCATACTCCATTTCCCAGGAAAGAGCAGGATGCAGACTGGGCTGCAGCCAGTAGATTTACAGCAAAGACAATGAAAACAAGAATTACACTGATAAAATGATTAAAAAAAGGCTTTAACAAAGCCTCGAAGCAGTTTGTCATATCCTGCGAGGTGCTTGACTGGTGTGCTGGACTGGAACCTTCCTGAAGGAGTTGCACAACATGATGCTCCCATGGGAGAGAGCAGAAAGCTCCAGCACAGAGATTCATAGAACAGACTCACAGAATCATGGAATCATTTTGGTTGGAAAGGACCTTTAAGATCATGGACTCCAGCCGTCAACTCAGCGCTGCCAAGGCCTCCACTAAACCAGACCCTGTGTTAGTGCTATTTGCTCTTGGATTGCTCTTTCCCTCCCTGCGAGTCATAGGATTGCTGCACGTTTTAGGGAGCTCTCCTGCTGGAGCCTGGGGCAGGCACTCAGCACCAAGGGACAAGAGATACAGAGACAACATATACAAGAGTGAGGAGAGCAGTCAGTGCCTGATGACCCTGTGGAGCTTGGAATGATGGGCTTGAGCAGAGCTGAGAGCATTAAGTTACACAGACCATGCTAAGAGACTGAAATGTGGGACCAGGGCTCTCCCAGCCAAAGCACAGCGCAGGTATTAACTGTACTGACAGGGGTCCTTGTTGCTTTATGCAGTGACACAGACTTGGCCTTGCTGAGCTCCTGAGAGTGTTGTCACTGCACACTGTAGTTCCTTTAGGGATCCAGGTGACGGGGCTGGATGAGGAGTGCTCCAAGTGATGCTCGTGGCAGCCCTTCCATGGTGCCACAGCTTGCAGCCGACTGTGGGCAGAGAACTGCTGCATGGAGTGAGGTGACACCTCCTCTGCATGTGTCTGTGTGTCCGTGCCTCCATGCACATGGAGGCACTCAGATCCAGAGCTGGTGTCTATGATAAATGGGGGTTATCTGCTGTCAGGCTGCTTGTGCTTCCCTGACTGTGGCCAGGCAGTTGTCCAGGACACCTGCAGAGCAAGGCAGCCTTCTCCTGCCCAGCTCCTGGGCCAGGACAGCATCAGTAACAATGAGAATTGATGAGCTCTGTCATGTCGAGCAAGCAAAGAGCCGTGCAACAGATTAATCACTGGTTGTGGTGCTGACGGGAGCTTTCTGCTTCTCTCCTGGCATCAGTGCAAGGTTGTTAGTTAAAAACGAGTTTGATAAAGAGACCCTTGACTCCCAGCACTTCTGTCTCCTCTATTACCTGCTCACCAAACATGAGGCACTGTTAGCTCCAAAGGTGCTTTTTGCTGCTCAGATTGCTCCAGCAGAATGTAGCAGCACTAACAGCTCTCCACGCTTGTCCATTCCTTCCTAAGCAGCAACTTCAGGGTCACATAATGATCTGTCTTCCTTTAGGCAGAAACTCTTCCCTGTGAGGGTGCTGAGGCGCTGGCACAGGGTGCCCAGAGAAGCTGTGGCTGCCCCATCCCTGGCAGTGTTCAAGGCCAGGTTGGACACAGGGTCTTGGAGGAAGCTGCTCCAGTGGAAGGTGTCCCTGCCCGTGGCAGGGGGTTGGAACTGGGTGAGCTTTGAGGTCCCTTCAACCCAAACCACTCTGGGATTCTGTGATCCTGTGATGCCTGTTAGCTGTGTTCAGTGAGAGATCTCAAAGCAGAGCTGTGGGGCCAGGGCCGCGTGTTTCCCTTTCCTACCAGGGGGGCTTTGCTCATTGTTCTCTAATTTCAGCAGACAGGAAAAAAAGCCACCTTTGAGTTGTGCTGCCTGCCCTGGCCCCACAGCTGGTGCGAGCGATTGTCCCAGTGCTCATACCCAGACCCGCTCTCCTCGTTTCCCCACGGGTAGCTGCGAGATGTTATTGTTTTGCAGTGATTTTGTTTAACCCTGACTGAGACCAGACCATTGTTTCCTATTGACTCATGTCACCTGCTGGTGGCCACTTCCTGTCCCCACGTAAGTGCAGCGCAGGGTGGGAGATGGTGATGGCCGGACCTGAGGTTTAATGAGCACTCACGCTACAGCAACCCCAAGAGGATGCCAGCAGAGAAGGGAGCAGTGGAGCCTTGAGGCTGCAGCCATGTGCTCTGTGGGCAGGTGAAGAAGATGGGGAGATCCATAGGGATGCTGTCAGGTGGTCAGGATGTTTGCCTCTCATTATGGCAGACTGGTATCAGCTGCTCCCGTCCAGCCTCATTTGCTTGTGGATGGTGCATCCAGACACTCTCTGGCTACACACATTGTGTCAGCAGAGGCTGAGTGCTGTGCTGCATTGAACGCTTGACAGGTCCATGGTGCAAGCTGCCAGCAGGTCTGTTTCAGCTGCAGGTTCAGTTTGGTTCAGCACGCTTGGCTCTCACTTTTTTTCCTTGCTGATTTCTCTTTTAAGAGCTCTCTTACATCAGAGCTGGGCGCTGTTGCCCATCTTCAGTGTTGGAGGTGACTTGTGGAATGGAGCCCCCTCTGCTCTTGGTAACGCTAATGGCAATTACCCAGTGCTGGAGAGGGAGCAGCGCATTCTGCATCACAGATGTAACATCCACATGAAATTTCATCACCTTGGTTTCAAGAAAAATAAACTGTGGCTGGACTTCAGTCGTGGCGGTGAGGAGGAGTACGAGAGAGCCTTGTATGAGCATTGAGAATATTTGTAGCTAAGCAACCAACATCAGCAGGAAGAATAAATCAAAAGTTTCAGGGCTCTGCCTGCCTGCCTTCAAGGGTCAGGAACTATATTTTCCCTTTGTTAACAAGATTGCCTTCCTTTGAAACATCAGCTATTAGCTACTGCTGGAGGCAGGATACCATATTAGATAGACGAGAAGCTTGTTGTGGGATCCTGGGCTAGAAACATAAATGAAAGGAGGGAGAAGAGAAGCCTCTTGCCAAAGGCCATGGTGTGAGTCAGGTCTTCCAGCAGCTTACAGCAAAATGTTCTTGGAAAAGTAATGTCTATCACATAGATTAGAAAATATTGTATATGTTTGTGTTATACCTGTGTAAGTCCTTCTAAGAGCTCCTCAAGCTGCTCTAGGCCACATCCCCATTTCAGAGATGGCAAAAGTCAAGTGGCTGGATGACTGTTGTGGGTCATGTTTGAAACGGTGAGTCTCTGTGGCTTTGTTCATTTCATGTCTTTGCACAGTTCCTGTTGCTTGGGGCACTGATCTCTCTTGCTATGATTGCAGCGCAGATCCAAGCCCCATTAGCTAATTGAGCTTTATTTCCTACAAAGCTATTATGCAGGGTTCTTCACTAGGTTGCACCAGAAAACCCAGAAGCAAGACGTTTTACTTTAAAATATATTTTATTTATAAAGGGGAAATTTCCCAGAAATGCCAATGGAAATGGCAGCAAATCAAATCCCAGCAGTAGGTTCTCAATGGAACTTCTCCTTTTAAATACCAGTTTATAACCTCAGGTATTTTCCATCTCTGCTTCTTGCTCCTGCTTAGTCAAGAGCTGGTTGGAAATGATGCTCCAATCTCTCCCCTGCCCTGCAGCCTCACTGCTCACCTGAGGGACGGGCTCCTGCATCCCTCTGTGCTGCAGAAGATCCCCTTGAAGCACTTTTAAACTGTTGGAGCCCCAAGCCCCTGCTAAATCCACAGCTGTAATACACCATAAATCTAGGCCTTAAATAGATTTATTCCCTGATCAAGAACCCCAGAGACCTCTTAGCCTTCGCAGACACTAAAGTTGGTGTTAATTATAAAGCTGAGTGTATTAAGGCCAGATCTCTTGGTATTTATATGGAACCGTATTGCTAAGCCAGATTTATTGTTTTAATGAGAAGAATAAACTGTAATACAGTAGAACTCTTGTGGTCTTGAACTTCCAAGACCCATCCCAGCAGCATTCACATTGCTGGGCAGTGCTGTGCCAAAGCCTCTTAGCAGCACTGACCACATATTTTAGCACTTTACGGCATTTTCTGCACTTTCCACCTAAAAACCTTCCTGTATCATTGAGCATTTCAGTGGAGTTTAAAAAACTGCCTCAATTTTTATGCATTTGTACTCTTCATACATTGCTCTGTATTCAGAGCATCCTTTGAAAGACGGTGACAAGCATATAACTTTTAGGAGGCAAAGGCTGGTTTTTCTCTTTCATTTACTGATATAGCTGTAAGCCTGGCTGATGGTGACTGGAGTTACTCAGCTGTGAAAAGCACTCAGGGATGTGAAAGCAGAGGGTGTTTCTGGCCATTAGCACCAGTGTTACCACAAGAGTCCACTTAGTCCCAGCCCACAGCTGGGCTCTGAGTGGCGGCTTGGGCTGGCAGGTAGAGATTAAATGCCTGTTGGGTATATCTCGCAATAACACTGTGCCAGCGTGACAGTAAGTGATTTTGGGGCTGCTATTAATGTTAACATTCATCCAGGATGGATTTTACTTCTCGTATTGGAGAAACTCTCACTTTTGGAAGTAATGGAAGTATGGTTTGGAAATGGCATCCTTCAGGGCCAGGCTGGATGTGGTTCCAAGCAACCTGATTTAAGATATTCCTGCTCGTTGAACTAGTTGAGCTTTGAAGGTCTCTTCCAACCCAAACTATTCTATGATTCTATTTTAGAAGAGAAAAAAACTCTATGCATTGGCAGTTTGAGGGAGATGTTCTGGGCAGAAAAGGTGCAGCCTGAGATAAGAGGAACCCAATGTGTTCATACAGATCGAAGCTTTCCTGTTTGGAACTTTTTCTCTCTTCCTACCCACCTTGGGGCTGAAGTGAGGTAGATCTGACCTGTTCCTACTGCTCTGCGCACAGGAGCTGAACCACCCTGGCTGGTTCCTGGGTTATTCCTGGCTCCCAGAGCACTCAGACCAGGAAACTGCTCCCTGAGGCACTGACGGAGTTTCTGAAGTGCTTCCACAAACACAGATAAGCGCAAACTGTTGAAACCCAAACACTGGAGCTCTCTCCTGACCCTTCCTCTGCCTGCAGTGGGACACCGGGGTGGTGGGGAGGCAGCTCTTGCTGCTGTGCTGTCTGTAGTTCACCCTCCTAGGGAAGGAAATGGACCCAGCTGCTTGTGAAGCAGATAGAGGACACTGCAGTCAACTTAAAATCCATGTTCAGAGCGGCTGTTTCATCTTTCTCACTTCATTTGATGAGCTTTTCCCCCCTGATCTGTGTGACAGTGTTGTTCAGTCGGGTTCTCTCCGGTTTGTCAGTACAACCGGCCCCTGTGTCTCTTACAGGAAAGCAGAACCCTGAGCCTAAACCCCTCTGCCTCGTGACGTCTGGGTAGTTTCATATTGGCAGTGCCCCCGTGGTAACTAATGTTATTTATTAATTAATCCTTTGAATTACAGCCAAGCAAATAAGCACAAATGTTGGCCGGTCCTTCCCAGCTCCATGCAGGTCCTGGGCTGGCTGGGACAGTCCTGCCCTTGCCACGTGTGATGGAACCATGCCATTGGGGTCCTTTCTCTGCATATAAGGAGAAATTGCTCTTCAGTGCTTCTTTTAGGGTGTTTTCTCTACTTTCATGCCCTGTAAGTGCCTCTTTTTCACTGTCACTCTTCTTCCCCAAAATCACAGCCTCTTGTCTTTAGTTCAATTTTTCCATTTAATGAAATAACCCTGTAATTAAATGCTCTTTACAAATCCCTGGGCAGGGTATCTCCTGACAAAAAGCACTCTGATTTTTATTATTATTACTAAAGCAAAGTAATGAAATGCTTGAATCCTTGTCAAGTGTAATCCAGGGGGTTAATCACTTAAGTTGAAAGGAAAAGTTAGCTCCATCATTGATGCTGAACTGATCAGCTCTGTGTCCTGTAAAGTTCTTTACTGTGTAATTAGCTCTTGTTCTAGCCTAGAACATGCAATACATGTCATTGCACATATGGTTGTGTGAGCTTCTGTATGTTGGCACAGGGTGCTTAAGTATGTTTGGTTTTCTGTTCCACTGGGCAATAAGCTAAATAGAGGGGAAGCTGAGGGAGAATAAAAGACTTTTCATGTCTGTGATGTGTAGCTTGACAAAGCCACTAAGCACCTCACTGAGAAAAGCAAAGCTAAAAACATCTGAACTTGCTGAAATGTTCTCATCATCGAGAAACATTTTTGCAGCTTCAGTTTGAACTACAAAAGAAAAGCAACTCTGTGAATCAGACAATCCCGCATTCCCTCCTGACCTGCACTAGCTGGTGGGTCATGCACTCCTCTTCCATCTCCGAGCTGTTTGTGTTAATGATTTCCAGACCCCACCTAAGGGCTCAGAAAGCACTTGGGCAGATGTTGGCCATCTGGGCTCTCGGAACAAGGCTTCCCAAAGCCAGGACAGGTTCAGCTTCCAGAGTGATGGTTTAGACATGGAATCCTTGTCACAGCTAGGTCAGCTGGGACTCAAGAGTCTGTGCTTGCTGGATATCCTCCTGCCCTGGGCACTGGAGCCTGGGCAAGGGTATAACAACTGTGGGCTGTCAGCGTACAGCAGCATGACTGTGAGAGATGGGTCTCTCCTGTTGCTGTCAGTACAGCACTGATGAAGAGGCCAACAGCAAGAGTCTTCCGGGACACCAGAAAGCAGCGTCAAGGTTACAAGCAGCCTTTGTTTGATCTGTAGAGGCTTTACAGATAAAGTTGCACATCTCTGGCAGAGGACAGCAGCAGCAGATGCAGATAGCCAGGGAATGTATTTGACACCTCCTCGCTAAGGAGCAGTCTGTGGGATAAGAAACTTAACATGCAGAACTGACAGTGCTAGCTGCATCCATGAACCCGTGTGTGCCGGAGCGCCGGGAAAGGGCAGGGGGACACTAAGGAAACATGGCATAAGATAAGGTGAATCATTCCAAAGGACTGTGCAGGCCTGTGCCCTAGTTCGTGGCTGTGTCTGTACTGGATGTGCTGCTGCAGCACAGTGTGTGTCCCCAGCACCTCCCACATCCCTCTGTGCCTGCCCAGAGCAGGCAGGATGTGTCCTGCATGCCACTGCCAGCCCTGGCCCCTACCTGAGCTATAATCCCTCTGCCAGCAGCTCTTCCTCATGAAAACACACTGTCCTGCCCCATCCTGTCTTCAGTGGCCAAGGAACAGAATTTCCCTGGTGCCATGGTGCATCCAGTGCCACAGACAGGGTTCAGCTCCTTCTTCAGTGTGGCCTCGTGGCCTCTGAGGCTCTGCATAGGCTCTGTGCTTGTGCTCAGTCTTCTGCTTAAGTGCTAAGGAGGCTGCCCCAGAGGGAGACAATCTCACATAGGAAGAGGAGAAGTGCAGGTATGTTTGGGGTGGTTCTGAGGCAGCGGAAGAGTAATTTCAGCTGGAAGGAGGAGGGCGAAGGGTTCGGACTTGTTAGTCTGCATGTGGCCAACTGAAACGTTCCTTTCTTCTGATCTTCCTTCATCCCATCTTTGATCTGAGCCATACTTTTCCCTGGAAGGCTTCCAGCATTCCTGGTGTAGCTATGAAGCT
Organism: Psittacus erithacus; assembly: GCA_009867235.2. Classification (NCBI taxonomy): domain Eukaryota; kingdom Metazoa; phylum Chordata; class Aves; order Psittaciformes; family Psittacidae; genus Psittacus; species Psittacus erithacus. The sequence goes on along the minus strand of WYDI02033419.1, from coordinate 3,498 downwards.
CCCTTTTTTAACCCCCTATGCAGGCCACATCCCTCAAATTTAAGAAGGACGCTGCGATGATGAAGCGGGACTGCTGTGTGTAAAGTCACTTCTGGATAAACACGTTTGACTTCTTCAGACGTTCTTGATCTCTCTTTATTGCTGGAACAAGCACGGAACAGGGGACAGCAGCACGGGCTCCCACATTCATCTCATAGTTTGACTCAGTGCAGTGAGGAAAAGCATCCTCATAAAGGATTCAAGCTGTGGTTTGGGTACAGATGTCCAATAAATTGAGAACTTTTGGCCACCCTCGTTTCTAGACTGACATGTCAGACAGATCCATGTGCCAGAAGCACACTGGGAAGCAACGACTGGGTTGGGAATGATGCCAGGAGCCAAGATGCATTTGTACAGCTTTGGAGCAGCAGCTCCTCCACCATCTCTGGCCTAAGCCAGCAGGGTGATGGAGTGAACCCCAATGCTGGATAGTGACGATGCCTGTGGAAAGGACAACACAAAAAAGCATCACACCCTGCTCCTGCTTAGCAGGGTCAGAAGCAAAAGAGAAAAGGCTTCGTTCTCCAGAGGTGAAGAGTCTCCTTCCTGCAGCAGAAGCCTGACACTAGATAAGTAAATGTGAGAGGATTCATAAAAACCTAATTTATAATTTGCCAGAATATAATCCTATTTGATCAGTGTTATTCAGTTCCCCTTTCTTTTCGAATTCAGTGCACTTAACTGTTCTACGAGGGTTTATGAATGTTTAAAAATTGCTTTGTGGTCCCTAAAGTAATTCGACAAGTCTGACAGCTATTGATTAAAAACCTGGAATTATTCAGGCTGGAGGATGACTTAGGGGATTAGATAGAAAGTTTTTTCAAATGCGAAAGGAAATAAGATGTTGGAAAGTAAATATGTTCTGGAAGAGTTTTGAAAAATCCATTACAACTGTGAAATTAAATTGAAATGAGATACTTGGTGTGGAGATGAAGGAACTAAATGCTGGCTTTACTATTTAGGCACGGGATAGGGCTCGCTATCCTGGGTCCGACAAATGTTTCCCTGGAAGGCGCTGGATCCATGGCAGGGGAGCCTCGGCACCTGCCCGCTCCTGGCCAGGGACCAGCCAGCTTCTCCTGTTCAGCCCTTGTACATCATGGAGTTAGATTCCAGGCAAGGTCAGCGAGCAGCTGTGGGGCTGATGGGAATGTGGCTCCTTCTGTCCAATATGGGTGTTCCCGTTTGTGGGACAGACGGGAGCTGATCGAGACTAAATGACCGCAGCCTTATGGACTCTCCTAATGTGTGCTCCGCTGCGGTAGCTGGGAGCAGCTATTATGCCGGATACCTCTGTCTCAACTTGTCCTTCTGCACCAGACCTCCAGGAAGGAGACCCAAGAACGGGCTGTACATCTCTGTGCATGCCGAAGAGACTCTTCTAGGAAATTGTTAGACCAACCAGGCCATTTTCCATAAGGAAAGGACCAGAAGGAATGTCTTAAGGTTCAGCAGATCCAGAGCTGTTCAGTTGCTGATAACAGTGGTTTAGAATATCCTTCATAAATGTGTTGTCTCCATCTTAACAGCCTGGAGTTTTTATCCTCATTCTCCTTCCTTCTGGAAGGCTAATGTCAGATTTCAGTTCTCTCACGGTTAAAAGCCCTCTTCTGATTTTCAAGTCTCAATCTATTCACAGCCAGGTTTTAGCCGCTTGTTTCACCAGTGCTGCCCTGTGGCCGGAACAGCTCTTGTCTTTCTCAAGGACGTACAGTCCTCATGCCCTGCAGGCTCTTATAGGCTGAACAGGCTGAGCGTCACAACACTCCAGCATCAACCTGAATGTGAACCAGGAGGTATCATATCCCTCCACCCCTCTGCACTGAGACTCAGGTCAGTCCTTTGGGACAGAAGTGGGAACATTTCCAGCTTGGCTGGGACCCAGCACTCAGCCCAATCAAAACACTCTGCAGCTCTGAGTGGCATTGATGTTGCTGGTGTTTAATTAGATGATTGCTGGCTGTTGGTATTGGTTAAATTCTTGAGTGATTCTGTCCGCATAGATAATAAATTGCTGTGATGATTCAGTTCCAGGGGTTGAACAGCAGATTTGTGGATGTGGAGATATTAAATAAGCAGGTTCTTTAGCCTGTTACCTCTGCGGGTACCACACAGCCTTTCCTCATCTCCAGTAAATCCCAGTTTCACTGGGATCAGTGTAAACCATGCGTTCAAAAGCCTCTGTCTGCGGAGTCTGCAAGGTACGACGTGGAGCTTCTCCATGGTGTCACCACACTGTGCGTGGTATTTTAAACCCTTGGGCTATGTATGGCCCTCAGTTGTATTGCAGTGACAATATCAAGTTTTAAAAAGATGAGTGGAAAGCAAAGAGACCTTCAAATTTAGTTACTGCTACAAAACACAAGGCAGCAGTTGTCATTCCGCAGCAGGCGGGGATTATCCCTAAACCCTGCACCTCCAGAGAGAGGGGCAGTAATGAAGCTGACCCCCGGCGCACTTTGAACTTGACTACCACTGATTAATTAAGTTTTTCCTTCCCTGAGCCTGATTTAGTTCTTATGCTCAGAATGAAGGATTTAAGCCAAGAAACTGTTGAGAAATGGAAGGACAGCTCTCACCCGCTCTTCCTCATCTCATCCCCTTCCGTAGCACATGCACGCGCACGTGGGTAGTGGAGGGCTTGATGTGACTGACAGAAAAACCAGTCTCCGAAGGCATTCCTGTCCCAGAATTCTTGTCATTCCTCCTGCAATTGCGCCACTTTCCCTCTGGATTTTCATTTCTGTCGAGCTTGAAATGTCAGCAGGGCATGACAAACACTTGGCTAATACTGGCTGTAGGTCTCAGGGCAGGGTGGAAGGTAACAGTGATTCTGCATTTCTGTGGCAAGTAGGAAAGTTTCTGTGCAGCTGTGGAGTTTCTTTCATTCCTTCATTTAGTGCCTGAGCTTTCTGGGATGTTTCAGAGCCATCAGTGGCAGGGCTGAGGTCAGCACTGCCAAACAGCACCCCAAGATCAGAGATCTTTTCCTCTGCTTCAGACAGCAGAGGCTGGGAATGAGGATGAAGCTGTGGCTGCTTACGTTGCTCCCTGGGGTGCAGGCTTGCACAACAGCCCCGAAACTTAAAGCCCTCCTTCATTAATAGCTATAATGAGTGTAATACGAGTTCATTAACATGCTGGTATTTACAGCCTTCTATATGGGCAGGGGAATGCTGAATAAAACATAAAGAAATCCATGCAGGTACAGTGAAGACACTGGATCCAAATGTTTGGTGGTACTTACAATGACTTGCCTAGACCAGAAGACAGAGTGGCTGGAAGGAGAGGCACAGTGTGGCACCCCCAGAGTACCCTGCCACTGCCGAAACCCTGTGTGACAACTTTGTGACTTGTGACGGGGGACATGTAAGGACAGGCCAGGGGGAATGGCTTTAACCTGCCAGAGGGGAGACTGAGATGAGCTCTTAGGCAGAAGCTCTTCCCTGTGAGGGTGCT
>WYDI02033418.1:10262-47508 GCA_009867235.2 Psittacus erithacus | reverse complement strand
CAGTATCTGAAGGGGGCTTATAAGGATGCTGGAGAGGGACTCTTCATTAGGGACTGTAGTGATAGGACAAGGGGTAACGGGTTCAAACTTAAATAGGGAAATTTTAGATTGGCTATAAGGAGGAAGTTCTTTACTGTGAGGGTGATGAGGCACTGGAAGGGGCTGCCCAGGGCCATTGTGAATGCTCCATCCCTGGTGGTGTTCAGGGCCAGGTTGGACAGAGCCTTGGATGACATGATTTAGTGTGAGATATCCCTGCTCATGGCAGGGGGGCTGGAACTAGATGATCTTAAGGTCCTTTCCAACCCTAGCTATTCTATGATTCTGTAAACTGCCCTGTAGCAATCAGAAAAACTTTCAAAAATAGTTAAATTTTGTTAATAACCTGAAAGGAGTTTATTCATCATTTGATGCTTAAACGAAGCTTATTTTGAGTAAGTTCTTGGATGCCTGTTTAACCTGTTCATTCTCTTAACCAAGCTCCTTATTTTTGGTTCCACTGTGAGCTGCACTCAACCCTCCCACATCCTTTGCTGCTCTGTTACCTGTGATAGCCTCACAGGACTCTCTCTTTAAAAAAAAAAAACAGCTAAGGAGAGCTAATAAGGAGCAGCATGTTGAAAGATGGGAGGTGCACACTCTGGGAAGTGAAAGATGATAAATAAAGAGGGATTAAACTAAACCCAATTCCCATTTGGTCATGTGACCATTTTAGTATGAGGTGTCCCTGCCCATGGCAGGGGGCTTGGAACCTGATGATCTTAAAGTCCTTTCTAACCCTAACTATTCTATGATTCTATGTTGATGGGATTTTTTGAGCCTTTTGATGTATTGGGATGTCTTGAGAGAAAAGTGGAGTGGCGGGTTGACCCCAGTTAGCAGCTAAGCACCCACACATCTGCCCTGTCACTCCCCTTCCAGGTGAGATGGCGAAAGAACAGGAAAAGCCAAAGAGAAAATCTGTAGGTCAAGATTATGTAACTTTAATAAATGAAGGAGCAAGGAAAAAGAAAAGAAATCATGCAAAGGCCTCCTACAAGTTGACTGATGTACCAAGCAATGGTTACCTCGGAAGACAAAACTCTCCATCTCTTTATTGCTGAGCACAGTGTCATATGGCATAGAGCATGCCTTTAGCAAATCTGGGTCAGCTCTATTTGCTGTGCTTCCTGTCAACTTCTTGCCTGCTTCTGACCTGTTCACTTGGATGGAACAGAGTGAGAAACAGAGAACGTCTTGATGCTGCACAAGAGCTGTTCAGAAATATCCAAAACCCTGCTGTGTTACCAACACTGTTTTGGTTACAAATCCAAAGCACAGCGCCCATATGGGCTGCTATGAAGAAAGTTAGCTCCATCCCAGCCAAAGGCAGTGTAACAGCAAATTGGGGTCTGCTGATAACAGAACTTTGATGAGCAAGCCAGTGGCAGGTGGATTTTGGTCATTTTCATCATTTCCAGTAGGCAGGAGGTTTCACATGATCTGAAACAGGCTTGCTCAGCACCCATGCCTTGTAGGAGACAGCATATACAGAAGTGCTAGAAAACAACAGGCAAACTCGTATTTTTCTCCAGAATTCTCACCTTTCAATTTACCTTTTTTTTTTTTTTTTTTAAGATAGTGCTCTGTCAGGGTTTCTCATACTTTAGGTCTTTAAATTTTGTTATTCTTGATTTAAACTCTATCCTACATTTATACAAGCATGCCTTCAAAATTCTCATGTGTTCCGTATCAAGTACTGATGAACAGGCCTGGCAAATAGAATTTGAATTTTCTACCTGTTGGGGTAAATGTGAACGATCATAATACTTTCCTTTAGGAACAGGGATAAAGCCCTCATCTCCCAGTTATTTTGCATTCCTACTGGTTGTTTTTTGTGGATTGCCTGTTTAGAACAATGATGTAGTAAAATGTGATTATATTTACTGAAATCACAGTGCTGACCTCCAGCCCCTTCTGTAAACCCTTCTTCAAGGAGGCTTGCTTCCAGTTACTGCTTCTTGCCAAGTAGTAATGAAATTAGTTCATAATGTGATGCTCTAAAGCAGTTTGCTCCACAAGGCCATTTGACTAATCACTCTAACACTATAAAAAATGAAAGCCTTTCGGTATTTAAAAGTGAATTTGGAAAGCTATTCCCACTGAGGTCCTTGCTCAATATTTTGAGATGGGCTGAAGTGGAGAACCTAGGGACAGAGCATTCCTGATGTGTGGGTGGGGTCTCCCTGCTCTCTCTAAAAGCCAAAGAGGTTTCAGTGAGTTTTAATGGCCAGTGTAGTAGTCCGTCTTACTGCTAGCTCCAGTGCAAAGGACACAGCTTGGACTGAAGTTGCACCCTGGAGGAACACAACAAGTGATTGGTGAGGGGAAAACTGAACAGGTTAATTTTGCAGAGTCTTCATTTCACAGATGAGGTCCTGGTATCCGTGAAAGATTTCCTTTTAAAACCCACAGCTTAAAATCCATGCTGATACACAGGCTTACACATAGCCTACAGACTGAGAGAGGCTAAGTGGTTCATCAGGTCACTGAGGATGACTTGTCTTCGTTGCTTTCACCTGCTGTTCTTTTCATTTGTATTGTTGTATCTCCTGCAGTGCCATGGACAACTGCATGGCCCTTCTGCCCAGGCAAGGGCTTCTACTTGTGTTACACAAAGTCTGGGAAAAACAAAGGTTGGAAGGATTTACCCCAGTTTAGAAGCACTGGAATCTTCCCTTAACAGTGTATACAAAAAAATGGCACATCAACTTTGACTTTGAGTATGTCGCTCTCTTTTTGTCACCTCCAAATTTGAATACCCCAAAGGGACTACCACTTCCTTCTGGACTTGCCTGAGATCTCTGGGTGTTTATCACCTCTGCAATTAAATTAGATTAATTTCTTAGGAGTGTGAAGGTTTAATTCAGTGTCCAACACAACCCAATTCCTGAAACAGTGTCTTGAGGCATGTGTACATGGCCTCTCTGTGAATACGGCATGGAATGACTGAAAATGAAATTGCTGACCTTTCAATCCTACATTAACTCACTATCGAGGGAGCATTCTGGGAGATAAGGAAAAAATGTATTGGATCATGACCCCTGCCACCTTTGGAAGAGTGAACTATCCTCTGAATTACTGCCTAAGGATCTGTCAACAACTTTCCACTTTGTAGAAAGGGTTTCATAATTCCTTTTTTTATTGCCTTTGAAGCAATGGACTTTACATGCTCCATGGTAGAAATGAGGCAGGATTTAAGATAAGGCAATTGTCTCGGCATCCTGTCATAGCAACTATTTGAGAGCGCCTATTGCTCAAATGCTGCATAAGTACTAACCTTGCGATAAGTATGATATCCAAGGGTGACTTTCCACTACACATGGCAACATTTCATTGTCAGTTATTTGATGCTATTTGAGCTCCAGGTTGAGTGCTTGGCCCCTTGACAGCACTGTTGCTAGGACAGTGCCCAGCTGGCTATACAAAACCCAGCTATCAACTGCGTCAGTAGGCATGCTCTTCTATCAAATATCTTGGTTATCATTTTTCTGCTGAACCATGCTTTGTTCTTGCTTTTTCTTCTGTTTGAGTAGAAGTAAGAGGACTTGTAACTGTACCAACTTTCAGGAAATGTATGCCTTTCCTATGCATAATTCTTTTAAAAGCTCAAGTTCAGAGGAGTTCCTCGTGATGTGAGGAATAGTAACAGACTAAGGAAAGGGTTAAGAGTTTTCTTCAAACTATGTATTGATTGTATTAACTTAGAATAGGGAACAGGTATGTTCTTGTTCTTGCCAGTTAAACTGTAACACAAAATAGAACAGGTAACCAAAACACGTTTAAAATCAGAGACCCTTTTCTCTCAAGATGAATGTCTGACAGGAACTTGTTCAACTAGTCTCTAAAAGACTCGAGATTGCCAGCCGTGGAAACTGTGCCAAAGGTGCAAAGTGCACAGAGAGGAAGACTTCTTACTTCATCCAGAAGACTCCGGCCAAAGACCACCAGATGGCAGGGTGCAGGCGCAGAGGGGAGGGGAATGGTATTAATGAGTTCTTGGAATTAATTGTGGTAACTCCTCCTATGCTTGTGAAATCTGATGAATATGTATGTTTGTGTGTAATAAATATCCAGATTGTCAAGCTCTCAGTGTGTGAGTTAGGAGGAGCGATCCCCCTTGCACCCGGCACCGCAGTAAACATACCTGCTTTATAACTCTTTGTGAGTTGTGAAGTTCAATTCCATTAATTACTAGTTCTGCAAGTCATTTTTGTCTCAGCTATTCCAAGGATACTTTTAAAATGAGCTGGAAGTAGTCTGAAACAATGGATAGGGCTCATGTGCCCTGTATTAGCAAGTAGGGTTTATCAGTTAGATCCCCCCAACACTTCTGATGGGAGAACCAGTCTAGATTAAGCCCCGTGAATACAAGAAACTACATATAAAATGTCTTAGTTCCCATTACCATTAATGAAGATCTAGTAAAAGCAATCAATGAATGATTCAGCTGACCAGCCACTAGGTACCTTCTCTGTGGTAAACTGAATTGCTCTTCAGGCTCCAGCGACTGCAATGGGAGCTAAGAAACCTAAAGCACCTAAAAGTACCTAAATTTAGGTGGTTGTGTCAAACGAATTCCATACCAAATGTTCCCTAGTCAATGAATACCAACAGGCAATTTTAAAGAGTGCTTCATTTGACCCATTTTAGAAGTCTGCTTCAGGGAATACATGAATTTCCTCTTATCTAACAGGAAAGTAAGGCTATACCTTTAAGATAGCTATAAAGGTAAGCAGTCCTAAAACTCTTCAGTTGATTCATTTTTCATATTGCTATGACCAGAACCTAAAAAAAAAAGTTGTATTTCTTGATATATGTTTTCTGTTTTTTCAAAAAAGTGGGGAGAGAGGGGGGAAGAGAAGGAAGGGGAAGGGGGAAGAATATAGCTTCAGGCTCAATAATCAAGGGCAGAAAAAGCGTTTTGTTTTTCTTCTATATCCATATTTAAAATGTTGGGTGGTTTGGTTTTGTTTTTTTTTTTCCTTTTTTATAAAATATATAATCAGTGTTGTGCTCATTTCTGTAAGAGGTTTTCCAAACTAAAAGTTTAGTAGAACAAAAATGGTTGGGTTTCTATGTTGTGTATAGGTAGAGTTAAAAATGTATGTCTCACTTCTCTATTATTAATCAAAACTGCCATGTTTAGTTGTAATACCTCTTTAATTCCTGATAGGAAAGCAAGTCATTACACAAATTAAAGCTGTGAGACCTGCATAGTGCTATGAATAGCAGCTGTTAAAAAATGAAGGACTAACAAGTTGTGTGCCTCTGGCCAATAGGTAATTCACCTTTAACTGAGAAATCCTTTCTTTTCTGTATAGGCATGGAATATTCTGTCTCCTCTTTTTTTTTGTATGCATTAATTTAACATCACTTTCATTATTCCTTTCGATACAACTAGTCTTCAAGATACTGTAAAATGCCTTTTTTGCAATTCTAAACCAATCTTCATTCTTCTGAATTCATGAAAGCTTGAGCAAAAGGTTTGTGATCAGTAGGACTTCAGTAAGGCAGTTAATACAAATGGAAAAGCTTTGCACCTAATGCAAAACCTGTATCTATGTCAAATGATGCAGCGAAAATCAAACATCCTAGAGAAGTAAAAAGTCTTCACAGTTTATCCCTGGTGTTCACTCACAGAACTTCAGTCACTAATGAAATGATGCTGAAGAATCCTTTTAAGCAAGCTCTAATGATCAACATTCACTTGACATTAATTCCTCTTTATTATCTAGTAGATGCACAATTAATTTTACTGCTAGGCTTTGTCTTGTCCTTACAGTTTAACTGTTTCTTCTGGAGTGCACATCGGAATGAATCAGTCAATGAAAAAAAAAATAAACTAATGAGCTTTATAGGAGACTAGATTTAGGGGAGCAGAAGTCAGGTCCTCTGGTAGTTGTTTCCCACTGAGGGTGCAAAAGTTTTCCTTAGCTGAGTAAAGTGGATAGCTGAGCTAGAGATGCTCTGTTATTCCTCTAAGAAATCTCTTGCTTTCACAAAGTTCCCAAAACTGATTACCTTCAGAAATGCTGTTAATCTCTACTGAAAACTGCTGCCTAAAGAAACAGCTAAGTTCTGTTCAAGGGGAAAATAAGTACTGTCTACCTTCCAAAAACATTGAGTTTTACGTTATGTTTATGTGTAGATCACGTTTCTGGTCACTTTGTAACCAGTGACACAACATGGATGCCTAAATCTTGAAGGTTTAGGCAACTTGCCAAGAGGCTGCAGTGATACTACTTGTTCTGTCCTAATCTTCATCTTCTGTAACGCCCTCTTGATTATAAATGCTGATATTTCAAAATGACACCCTATCTCACACCTGACTTTCCCACATTTTAGGACCTCTTAAAAATAATCCTTTTAGAGTCATGTCAGGAATGGCAGACTTTGTTCTTAGAGAAATACTTCAACAGTTTGCCGTATCCTCTTTTTTCCTACTAAAAGGAAAGTGTTGGCAAGAGAGTGCATTTTGGTGCTTGGCATGAGGTGGAGGTTCTTGACTGATTCATTTATCAAGACTTGCACATTTGTATGTTATGCGTGTACACACACGCGTCTATTTTGGTATTGCAGAAAGTTCCTGATAAACATTTTTGAATTCTTATTTTTAGCCAAGTTTCTATTTATATAGCACTGACAAAGTGAAGATAAGCCTGAAAGGCAAAATGAGACTTCCAGCAGAATAATTAGTTTCTTTGGAACAGCAGGCAAACCACTTGGTAAGAGGGTGTAAAAGGGTTGCAAACTACAGGCCTGCAAAATAAAAGAAAATATCCTTCTCCTGGCTAAACTGCTGAGGCAACACACTCCAGTTCCCCTTGTAATTTGGATGACTCAGGAGGACTTTGCACTACCACTGTGTATTTGTCTACTATTACTTCACAGCTGTTCAGTTATGCAGGACCTCATGGATTCAAAAATCTGCTTCAGAAGGGATTTGATTGCAGGATCTTTTTATAGACATGGGTTTACAGTGAGCAATCTGCTTTATCAGATGGAGACATTTTCAGTGCTTGTGCTTCTCAGGTGGGCAGTGTCACTAGCACTGATCTGTACTGTAGCATGTTTTCAGAAGTGGAGAATCCTACCATTACAAGGTTCATGGAGTGTGGTGTTGGCGGAGAATGTGGATCTCTGTGAACATTCATGTGCATGCTTGAAAGTATTTAAAGAAATTCAGAGTTGGTAAATATGAAAAGAGTAAGTCTGCATAAGCTTGGATGTGATAGTGCTACATGTTGCCATTGTACACATAGGTTAGCTCCATGGGTTCACAGTGCTTTTGATCTTGGGCTAAGACTGGAAAACAGGAAAAAAGAACTCAGCTCTGGGCTTTGACATCATTGCTTGTACACTTCTTTCAGTGATCACATCTCTGCCAGTCAGTATTGGGACCAGTGCTGCTCAACATCTTTCTTGATGACATGGACAGTGGGACTGATGCACCCTCAGCAAGTCTGCTGCTGTATGGTGAAGTTGACACACTGAAGGGAAGGAATACCTTGACAGGCTGGAGAGGTGGTCCAGTGCAAGCCTCATGAAGTTCAACAAAGTGCCTGTATTTGAGCAACCTGGTCTAGTGGAAGGTGTCCCTGCCTGTGGCAGGGAGTTAGAACGAGATGATCTTTTATGTCCCTTCCAACCCAAACCATTTTATGGTTCTATGATTACCCAATTATTGTTGAAGTGCAGAAAAATATTTTAGAATAACTCTGTTCTAATTACTAGCAATGAGTTTTTTGCCTCAGCAAAATATTTTGTCTCTTTCGCTAAAGGTCGGCGCCAAGATTTTAGATAATAGCTTACAGGGAACAAGCACTGATTAAAGAAATCCTTTTGTTTCCCTACTAAAAAGAATGCATGGATTTTTATGATGTGGAAAGACTAATATTTTATTTCTTTGATATAATTTTACACCAACCCTAACTTCCATTTTTGCAGGCTGGATTTAGCAAGAGAGCTTTTACTCATAAATAAAATTAACTTCTCACAAAAGGCCAGGTGCCCCAGAATTGAATGTGATACCTGGTCGCCTTCATATGGCACCTCAAAAATCAGACACGAAGAAGGATAGCTGATGGTTTTTTCTTTATACCTGATAGGAGCTGTGAGTCTGCTTGGAGTCACACTGCTTCAGATACAGAGTGGCTAGAAGTAATTGTTGTTAATGAAATTGCCAAAAGCTCTTGCAGCTAAACCTCACCATAAGCATTATTTCAGCAGCTTCATTTCAGGAATAAAAGGACATTTCTTTTGCAATATGACCTTCTTCTTGCTTCAAGAAGCTCTATATCTAGGAATTATTCAGTCTTTTATGAAATGTGTTATGACATGGGCACAACTCTGTGCATTGAAGTCTAAGCTCAAGGCAGCTTTGCATATGTATAACTTGGAGCAATCTAGTGTGGAGAAAACAACCTGCAGCTCCTATTCACACCAACAATTGACTTTAAAGAAACTGGTCTGCTAAGCTTAAGGAGAGCAGGAGCCTAAATACCACCCAATTGTAATTTCACTTGGCTGCAGCTTTTGCTGGGTTATCACCCAGGGACCCTGGAAGAAGTGGAACAGCCATTCCCATGTGCCACCTCCAAGGGTCTATGTCGCTGTGCAGTGAACTAGGGTGGGAGGTGACCCTGTCCCCCTAGTACTGGATCACACTTCCACATCTTACTTTGTCACCCAGCCAGGCAAACCTCTGCCATCTTCAGGCACTGATCAGAGCTAGGCAGAAAGGGCCTGGGGAGACAGGGGGTCACCAGCTGGTTTTGGATTTGGGCTGGTTCATGTTGTCTCAAGCAAGTTTTGAGCAGCAGTCTGAGGCTATGGCTCTAAGAACAGTATTTTTTCCTCTTTGGCTCCCTGAAGGCCACAATGCAAACAAGGGCAGGGAGCAGGGAATAGAGGAGACAGAGGTGTGTTTGCGGCACAGCTGGGCTAGCCACCTCGGGGATGGGAACAGATGGGACAAGAGCCCTGTATGCTGGTGCTGCTGCAGGAAAGAATGAAATGTAGAGATAAACCTGAGCTTTGGAAATGCATACTCATGGGCTACGTCCCTGGCTGTACAGGAACTACCTGTGGGCAAAGAGGAGATGTGACTACTGGCAACTTCTGCTCCCTTCCACAGGCTTTGGAGAGATGACAGGTTCAGGGAAGTAACACCTTGGTGACCCCTGCCCAAGAAGCACCTTGCCTGTGAACTCTGTGTTTCTGCAAAACTTTTCCTGCTTTGCAGGAAAGCTCTGCATCCAAATCGCTGGAACAACTTGGCTGAGACTTTGGGACCCTCTGGCAGAGCACGATGAAGAAGGGCTGCATCTGTGACAGCTACGGGAGCTGGTCTCTGCCTTTGATAGGGTTTTTCTATTTCCCTCTCAGATTGCCCTCAGTCACAAATATGGCACTATGCCTGACCAATGCTGCTGGTGTTGCCTGCAGCACAGAAGGTGAAGCAGTGTGGAGCTGCTGCAGGCAGCACAAACTTTGCTAGGTGCATTCTCTTGTCACAAGGCAGGGTCAAAAGCCAGTGAATTATAGTGAGTAGCACATCACTGCAGCTTTTTTGGGATGGATCCAAAGACCATTAAAGGAAATAGAAAGACTCAACTTCTCCACTGTGCTTTAGAAACTATTATGCTTTATTTCTTACAGGAGTCTTGTTTCACAGTAGATGGCACGCACTGACACAAATCACTCAGAAGAAGCAGCAAACACTTACTTAATATAGGGTACCTAAAGGTGCATATTCAAATGTGTCTTATCTGGCCAAAGCATATAAGGCTATTTCTGGACAAGGTTTTCTGCTGCAGACTACTGCTATGTATTTCTCTTGACAGTTTACAGCCTTTCCTTCTGAAGTCAAAATCTCAGACTTACTGGCACTCTGAAAAATGTCTGTTATGCTATATATATCTTCTATCAAAATAAAGACCAGTGCACTGGAAAATAACTTTCATTTAAAGGTATTTCAAGCAGATCACAAGCTAATCAAACAAGTTGTGACTCTCAAGTGTGTGAGTTATTGAGGTTACCTCTCAGCTAAAAAGTGCACAGCCATGTGTGGGGTATAAGTTGAATAAAGTTGCTTGTTGCTACATGTCTAATCATCAAAAAGAAGGATAATCCCAACCCTGTGCGTACTGTCACCTTTCCAGCTGCCCATTGAAAAGCTCTGTACAGTAAAAGTGCAAGTACTACCCATAAAGGTACTTGCTCTTTAGGAGCTCTCCAAATCATACTGTATAGGTAATTCCAGCTATCTTAAATATAAACTGTTTTGGAACATGGAGTTAACATTAATCAACCCCACAGATGATACTTTTAGCTAGAAGAAAGTACATAAAGCATGAGCACTGAGAGATGAAGCTGTCCCTCCTGCACTGAGCTGTGTGATCGCCTGGGGGCCTGTTTGCCAGGTGAGCAGGGCCAATGTCATTGGTGTAAATCGCCAAAATTGTCTAGCTGCTCAGTCCTCCATCTCAGTGTTAATATTTCCTCTTGCCAATTGCTCAAATGAAAGTCAACAAGACAGACCTCTTTCTTCAAGCAAGTGCTGCCACTGGTGTTCATTCAGGGTTATCTTTCTCTCCCTCAGATTCTGTTACAGTTCTGCTTAGAAGAAAACTATCTCTTGGGTTAAGTGATAATCCTGCTGGCTCTGTTAGGAGAGCAGGAAGCATAGCTCTTGTCTACACCGCAGGCAGTCACTTTGCTGGCACTCATGATAAAGATTAATCCAGAGGGACAGCTGAGGATTTTCTACTGATAGCACAGGAAAAGATGTACCTGCCATTTCAGAGTGGACCAACTGCTGGACTGAGATCCCTCCAAGCCCCCAGTCAGCTTGCTATTTGGCCTCCAGATGCTGGTATCTACTGCTGGGTACCCACATCTCTTCCAGGAATGCAGTTTTCTCTCCCTTCTGACAAGGGAAAAAAATATTGGCACAAAATTTGACAGAGAAATGGAGAATAAGAAAACACAAAACATGAGAGGATGACAGATCACCTGCAGTTGGCCAAAATGTTGCAAGGCCAATGTCCTTCCTGCTGCTCTTGGACAGTGGGCACAAGGGAGGGGTAAAGATCCAACTTGCTTCTTAGCCCATTGTTGGGTCCCCTGTATGAGGGAAGATGTTGATGAAGTAATAAAGTATGTCAGACTGCAGGACTGGCATGGAACGATGGCCACTCAGGCAGTATGAAGTGAGTAAAGTCGTCTGAGCATCTTTCTTTAAGCCTATAACTTACCTGTACTTGATATGTTACCGCCTGTTGATCATAGGGAAGACACAAAGCCTTATTCATACAACAGATTGATACAGTCCAGAAATACAGTTTTGAATAATTTAGTTCTGTATCTTAGACTAATAATTTCATTTTGAAGCTCCCACAATAAAAATGTAAAAAGAAGAGAGAAAACCTTTGTAATAATCTTTGTAATAAGTGCAGGTTTTACTTTCTCCTCACAAAACAATATCTTTTGGGCTTCAATTTTCTTCATAGTCCCTCTGGCTTTCTTGCATTCACCAAGAGCTCCTCTTCCTTTCCATTCAGACTTTAAACCGGAAGGTCTGCATGAGGTCAAGTTGATTAGCTGAATAAATCAAGTTAGGAAATAAGAATTATCACTCTTCAAAGCAGGCTTGTAACAGAAGAAAAGCATTTCTCTTCATTATTTGGTTCTTATAATCAAATACACTCAAAATGCTAGCCTTGAATAAAAAATCAATCACCTATAAGTCAAGCTAAGTTTCTGCAGCTATTTCGTTAAATGTACTTGCATGGGCTGGAGGCTGGATACATGTGGCTTTGAGTCTTTACTTAACTGTATCAGCTGAGGTGGCAGTTAGAGGCTGCAGACTTGCTGCGCTAACAGGCAGGTCTCCAGGGGATGGAGAGCTGACACGGATACTTATGATACCTTCTAAAAGAGCTGTGCACTGGCACAGAGCTCTCTGTACTGGAGACTATTTCCACATGTCTCCATTCCTCTGAGAGATACAGCTGATGCCTTTCACAGCCTCTGGATGTGAAACATAAATAAGCAATCAGCTCTGGGATTTGTTCTGCCTCCCATGCAGAAGTGGGAGGAAAGGTGGTAGTACCTGGCTGTCCCAATGCAGGAGCTGCAGGATCTATCTGGCCTAGCTATTGCCCTTATATTTAAACCATAGCTGGAGAACTATCTTGACCTAGTTAATTACAGTTTTAAAATTGACAAGGCGAGATTGCCAGGAAACAGAATGTAAAATATTGGAAAATTCATTCATTCATACCCTGGCCAAAGAGTTGTTTTCACCTTTATCTGACATCTGACTGGTTATAAAACTTTAATTATTTGATAAGTCAGAGACACTTCTTGTACCAAGAAACTTACATTTTAAATTGACAGAACAGAAAATAATGAGAAACAAAGGCCCAGAGAAATTCACTGGTAAAGAAGTACAGGTCTTAGCTGAAAACTAATGACAAGAGGCTCTGTTCACTGCTGTAAACTGTGTGTGCAGAAGGGAGCTTTGAGGAGGCTGGTGGAAAGAGAACTGGACTTCTGCTTCCACAGATATTATGTGTGCCGACATTCTTCAGGCACAAGTAAAATGTCTTTGTTGTTGGATTTCCATATAAATATGTCATGTTGTCATCTGCTAAAACCACTGGGGTTGGAAACTAATAGTCTTATAATTTGGAAATTTTGGGGTTTGTGAGCTGTACCAAGTGCAGTCACATTGCTGCCGGTGCTGAACTGCTCTAGAGCTGCCTTTTGTGAAGGAATGAGTGGTGCCAAAGAGGAGCTTCTGCTGTTTAACTGTTTAAATATATACTCTTTATACTGGGCATTTCAAGTGAAAAATGAATCATAACAAGAAAGGAAGCGTGAGAAATATTCACTTCATTTACCATTAGTACGATAATATTGATTTTTTGTTAGAGTTATGGAAAATGTATTGAGATGTAAAATTGATAAGCTCCATTTGTCCATTTCTGGATTTTGTATATTTTACACTTATTAAATCTCTCAGCTGAGAGGCCATTGAAACCCAAGTGTTTTCCTAGTTTGAGTGATGAGCTTGATCCATGCTTTTTGTATATGACATGAAAATGAAGTGCATTGATCTACACAGTCAAGGAAGTATTGACTACTAAGTCGAGATGTCTTTCACTGTGAGCAGAAGTGGGACAAGCAGCCCAAAAGTTTCTACTTATTTCTTTTATTGCAGTGCATTCACACAGGTGACAGGGGGCAACAGGCTGGTCAAAACCCACCTGATTAAATCTCCTGTTTGGTAATTGGATTTTTATTGGATATTTGGACTACAGATGGCTCAAAACTGTCATCCATAACCAAGAATAATGGCAACTCTTCCCTTCCTGAAACCATCCATACTTCGGAAATACTGTCTAAATTGTTCCTGCAGCAATCAATCCTGTTTCCATTGCACTTTTTGAAAATAACTCCCAGTGACTCTATGACAAGCAGGACAGGGCTTGGCAAAAACAATTGCATCCAAATACTGCATTCCCTGGTAGCGACAACCTCTCTGTTATGACCTTAAGGAAGCCACTCTAACTTCCCTACCTCTTTGAAACAGCCTTTGGACTCTCAAGAGTTTGTGCGTTGTAGACTAGATATACCTGTCCCTGGTTGTTGTTGGCAAGCAGTTCATAGTGGTTCCTAAAGACTAGAAATGCAATGTGTTGGAATAGTACAGCCCATCCTGTTTGATGCATTATTATTATTATTATTATTAGGTATTATTTTAACATGCATTATTAAATGTTCTTCATGTTGCCAATTGTATTATCAGTAATCTTACCATCTGTCCTTATAGTTTCCTTTTGATTTACTTCTGAATGATGAGAGTTGGGGCATTTTGCACAGACCTGGCACCTTGTCATTACCAAATTAATCATCTGTTCAAGGCTGATTGTGGAACATTTTAATATGTGAGTCCACTCCTCAAATGTCTCTCAGGAAGAGACCTTGAGATCCCCTTTGTGTCCATCACTACTCTGGCATGTCCTCTTTCTCCAGGGAACCACACTTCTGAAGTAATGTGCATCTTGCTGTGTGGCTGGAAGATGAAGTTCCCAGTGCATGAGCTCACCTAAAGGGATAATAATCTTTCTAATGTTAGGTATTAAATTAAACTTTTTCCTTGACTGCATTAAATACAAAGTTTTTCTTGATTTTGATTGGTTTACTGCTAAAAGTCAATCTTGATCTCTTTTTTCATCTTCTTTAGTCTCTTTGTATTTTGAGTAATCAAATTTCAGCGGGTAAAATTTTCACTTTCTCAAGTTCTGTGTGCCAACACTCAAGGGTGGTTTGATGCCAGTAGTATGAAGCTGCCAAACCACACAGAAATGCTGTATCCTCTGAGCGTCCTCAAGCAGAGAAGCTTTGCTCTCCATGATGACAAGCGATATACTGCTTATTAAAGATAATATTTTGCCAGCTCCCATCCCTCACTACCTTTTCTGCCCTGCACTTGCAGAGCTAGTGAGGCCAGGCTTGTCTGTCAGCTAGGCAATATTTGGGGTTTGTTTGGGGTTTTACTTTTTTATAATCTGCTTACTTGTTTATCAGAAACTTTCATGGTGCAGCCACTATGCATTAGAGGAGCAGGCCAGTCAATCCTGCCATGCAGATAAAAACCCCACCAAGGCTTGGAGGCAGATGCTGGACCATGACTGCCTTTGTGGATAAACTGCTGAAGCCATACCTGGGGTCTGGGACCTTTCCAAAAAGGTGGTTTGGATGCAGCCACTCTACTTTGAAGGCTAAGCATGTTTAGTTGCATGGAGATGGCCAGACCATGGTACCTCACCACAGAAAAGTGAAGAAATAACCTGAGTAGTCAGGGGCAACTGATCTCTTGCTTAACCTTTGGTAACTCCTTAGGGCTGTGCACAAGGCTAGTCCAGCATGTGGGACCCACTCAGAGGTGAGGACAGCAGCTGAGCAGAACTCATTCATTTTAAAGACTGTTTGACAATAACATTGGCTTTCTCATATTGACATCAGGAAGTTTAAGACCTGGATTCAGTTTCTGAACTAGAGAAGATCCGCATCCTACTTCCAGCTAAGCACCTAGCACACTGGGTATGTACAACAGAAACCACCTTCCTTGCTTTTGAAGTAAGGTGCCTATGCCCAGATCGCAGCAGAACTAATGAGATAGAGGTGACACCATACCATAGTGCTTCGGCACTAGGTTGACGGTATGGAGAGCAGAGAGAATTGAAATTTGCTTCCCAGTCCCACCTCCTAGGAAGGAAAACATACCAAACAGCTGTGCTGTCTTTGGGCTGGAACTTAGGCTGTCAGCATGCAGTCTCTGGAGGATAAACAAAGTTAAAGCAACTCTTGCATTGTTCACAGATCCCAACAAATTTCTGGCAAGAGTGGCTTCTGGATCCTTAACTTTTACGATCTGGGTTGCACATATCAATACCAAGGTGGCCAATTCATTTTCCATGTTGGGCTTAAATACATCCAGGTTCTCTCTAAAGCATTCAAGTGGATTGTCTGAATGTTGCTATGAAGTAAACGGGAACTTCATGTGACTTGCTTGAAAAAACAAATGTGAAAATTATTTGTCACAGAGAAGCCCAAATAGGACATTAAATGTCAGCAAAGCAAGCAGTCCTGGAACTCACCAAACCTCATTCTTGCCCCACGCAAGTCTCTGGCTACTTCCAACATGAGTATGTTTGCTGCTGTTATGATAAGCTTCCTTAACTTAGGTTTAGGAAATATTTATTGCCTGCTACCTCTACTCCATGTATTGCAATTTGGAAATAAAGGAATTAATTTGGGTACTTGCTATTACTTCAGCAGCTTACTTATGAAAGACTCTACTGAGACTATAAAACACAAAAGCTATTTTGGAATTGAGCTAGTAAATTAAAAGAGATCCTACCAAAACAAATTAAATAATGCAGAAATTAATATCAAAGCCAAAAGTCTTCATATTATATACTGCCAAAATTACTGTACATGTTTGCACAGTTGATTCATTAAGAAGTACTAGGGAAGAGTTGAAAAGAGAATTACAAATAATGTATTTTGAATTTTTTCGTAAAATCATAGATTCATAGAATCATTTACACTGGAAAAGACCTTTAAGATCGAGTCCAACCATTAACCTAGCACTGCCATGTCCACCACTAAACTTAAACACCACATCTACATGTCATTTTAATACCTCCAGGAATGGTAAATAAACTACTTCCCTGGGAAACCTGTTCCAATGCTTCACAATCTTTTTGTGAACCTTCGCAATCTTTTTGGTGGAGAAATTTTTCCTAATATCCAACCTAAACCTCCCATGGCACAACATGGAGCCATTTCCTCTTGTCCTATCACTTGTTACCTGGGAGAAGAGACCGATTTCCACCTCACTACAGCCTCCTTTCAGGTAGTTGTAGAGAGCGATAAGGTCTTCATCCTGTCTCCCTGCAATCAGACCCAGTAGCATCAGTAAGCATGAATCCATAGATCAGAGAAGATTATGTTGTGCTTCTCTCACCATCCACTTTCCTTCTTCTCCAGCCCTGTGAACTTGTAGACAACTTAAGGCATGGTAAAATGTGCAAACAGAAGTTCTGGCCAGTTCTGAGTTGTGTCTAGACTAGATTTCCTTTACAGAAATTTAAGTTCTGATACTGTCAACCTACTTATTTCTGGTGAAGAGCAGGAAAAACCTTCTGTGAAAGATGTTACATGTTTTCCATCGAGGAAGAATGTTTTCAAATCACAAATGAAAAGAGCATAGGAGAAAAAAAAAAAAACACCCCACCAAAAAAAACCTCAAAAGAAGCAGCCTGTCACTAAAAATGAAGTCCAAAATGAGCAGCAATTCCTATAGTTCCTGGTAAACCAATTTATGACTTAAAAATCCATTATGAGAATAGCTGTATCTGGTGAACAGTAGAGGGAAAAAGGAGACCTGGATGTATGCAGCATTGGTCTTCATTCTAGGAGAAATTTTCAACACCTAGAAAATTCAGGTACATCATAGAATCATACCTAGGGAACCTGTACCTACCAAACTGCTCTTCTAAATTTTACAGGGTCTATAGAATATTTTTCCTTATGTTATCACTCCTTACCATTTGCAGAGCAATGAAAAGCTGTTTCTTTTCATTTTAAAGAGTGAAAACTATGGACAGTAGGAAGATGAGGGAAGTCTAGTCTTTTTATCAGTCTGGCAGTTTGACAGATCTCTCAGGAGAGGAAAAATAAATAAATAAATAAACAAACTATATCTTTCCAAAATGTTTCAATAGAAAAACTCCATTGTCCTACAAAAACTGTGCACAATAAAGGAAATATGTAAGGAAAATTATGCTTCTTATTTTTTATCATCTGTATTGACTGGGGAAAGATATAAACCTTTATAAGTATCATCTACATATCTGCTAGCTGTCTGCTGTGAAACTGCATTTGGCACTTGTGATTTGTTTAGATTTTCCGTCATAAAGGATACTTGGATGGCTTTTTAAGGGCTGACAATTAAGAAAAATAGCTTCATGCTTTCACTCTGGAGACTGGGAAAGTAAACAACTCTAATGTTAAATGCCTTCTTTCTAAACAGTCTTGATACCATGAAGGTGTTTCCCTAACTAGTTCACAGATGAGGAAGCTGTGACTTCTTTTGTCTCTCCTCCAGTTAATGAAGTTGCTTCTTCATTTGCAAGGGTATTCACTGCTATCACTCTGTAGTTTTAGATTTAATTGTAATTATACTTTTTATGGGGATGGGACTATTGCTGATCTAAGGGAACAGAGAAGCATTCCCACATCAGCATAACCTGATAAAGAAATGCCCCTCCTTTGGAGAGAGAGAAATAAGTGCACAGGGAAGAAGCAAATATTTAAAATGTTGATTCTGGGGCTGGTTCCAGGTCTGGATAATAGTTGGGACCATTTCGCAATGTGGCCAGCCTGGTTTACACAGAGCTTCTTTCTTGCCTCAGGGAAGCTGATATTAGATTCTACTAAAAGAGTGCACCTTAAATTTAATTCAGCTTTATTATTAAGTAGTAGTAGAATTGATGTTTATCTAAGATGAGAGAGAAGCGTGAAGAGTACAGAGGCCAATTTATGTCTCGGCCATCATAGTATTATAGAATTCTAAATGGCAAGAATTAATGATGACTCTAATGCTCTTTCCCTGACAAGAGAGATACAAGATCAGTTTATCTGAAGAAGTATAAAGGAGAAACAAGAAAACATATTCAGGAAAAGTCCCAGGAGATATCTAATTACTCCTGGAATTAAAAATGGGTATCGCAGACTGCGTCGCAAATTACTGAGACAGTTACAGTGTGATGAGGGCTTCCAAAAATTGTTTTTTTAATTATGTTAGAAAAATGTGTTTAAATCATCAGCATACTAATATGCCTGGTGAATTCTGGGACATTTATTTGACTTTCCATGATGAATTCATGTAGCCAGTTACTCTGCTATTTCTAAAGACCCTCATATCCAAAATCTTGTTATTCCTAAAGACTCTCATATCAAAAATCCAGCCCTTCTCCCTTCCAAGGGATGAGGGAAGTCTCTGTACCATTCCATTCTCATGGCATTCTGGAAACAGTACAGAGCTAAAGAGTACACTCAAAAGCTCTGAAAAGATGTAGGCTTTAGTGTTTACTGTAATCATTCCTCATTAAGTTGAAATAGGGTTATGGAAGCACTAGACAAAGGAAACACTGCGTGTGGAATGAAGTCATAAGATAAAATTAACCAAGGTAAATACTTTGTTTCCTTGGTTTCCTATGTTCTTAAATTTGTAAGGAACTTGGAAAATAATGCAGTATGCAATGTGGAAAAAAAAATATCCATCATCATTCTGTAGAAACATGAGTGATAATAAAAAGGGGCTGCTCCTTCCACAGGTGAAGTAAATAATTTGTTTCCTCACCCACTTAGCTTTTTTATGTTTCACTAGCAAAAATATTTAAAAGAACTGAGCATCTTTCAGTGTTTTGCATTTACACAAGCAAAATGTGCTGGAGAAACGAGGAAAATTTGTCAAAATCATATCAGGTAAGTGTGAAAGCTGACAAGACAGGATTTTGAATCATGGTTATAGGTATGCTTTCCAGCAGTTGTACACACTGCTCTGTAACTGATTTTGGCTTATTGACTGTAAATGCAATAACTTTCTAAAACAGCTTGAGTTGTAGGTGATACAATAGCTCTTACTTTGGTAAAAGCAGGAAAACTGCCCAAAGCCTTTTGATACGGATGTGGCTCAGATTAGTCAGGGCCCTGTCTCATCTTCAGCATCATGCTCTGACTGAACTTTCCCAAAACCATATTATCTAGAAATTGACTTTACTTTTTCGTTTGTGCATGAACCTATCATATGGTTCAACTCCTCCCCTTCTTTCTATAGAGCTCTTGGTTACTATTTCTGTCCCACATCATAATTAAGACATCTGGCTTCAGGCAGCTTGCTCTTTTTTCCATCACCAGAGAGCAAAGTAGTGTAACTTTAATGGTGTATTGAGAAAAGTTGTAATGAAAGATTTTTTAATATTTTATTTAATTAATAAATTTTAATTAATATATTGAATTAATAATTCAAGATTGAAAAAATTACGCATAGCATTAAAAAAGCATAACATAATAAGAGTGGAACCCCATTCATCTTGTTAAACATAGGAGAACTTGATAGCAGTAGATCACAGCTTGTTCTACCTGGGCAAGGAAGATGCTCTGAAAATTGTGGTTAAGAAGTAAACTTCTTGGCAGTGCAGTTAAAATATGTGTAATCCATCATGAAACTGTGTATACAGCCACAGTCTAATAGTTGGAAAAGGTAATTTTTTTTAAATTATTTATTTTGCTAGCAGGGACACGTCATTAACTTTGTCTTGTTGGTAACATTTTCTTGTGTCATCTCATACTGTCACCTTCTGTCTGTAATTTACTCTTTAGCCTGAAAATATCTCTGAGGGAGCAAGCAAGACACTAAGGTCTAACCAAAACTCATTTAGGCACATGGCTGCTGTCAGCTGGTAGTCGGTACCTCTTTGCTGGCAGTGTACTTCTGCCTCCCTGAGCACACCATCTCTTTGATGATGATCCCCCTCCACAAAAGGCTGGCCTGAAACACTGGCAAAATAAAACAGAAACGAGGACGTTGTCCAATGGAAGGGCAAATCACAGCATTTTGTGTTCTAGTTTAATAATGGCAGACATATCCATTTGAAAGGCTTGTGTCATTTTGTCTGAGTGTTTGTGGGATTTCTTTCTCTCCACCGAGATTTTTGCAGCTAAGATTTCTGCACAAAGTTATTTTTCAGCATGACCCCTTGTTACAAAAGCAGGAGGTGGGAATTGCAGGCGCTGGTGCACAGCCAAAGGATAAGTAAATTATTGCAAGGTAAGTGGAAAGGGCTGGACGTACAAAAGAAAGCAGCTGTGTGGTTTCCTGATCTGATAAGGGCTGCTAGAGGAATAGCAATGTGAATGGTGTGCACACACAAGGGAAGTTGCTTCCTGAGTCAGAGTGGACACGCCAAGAAATTGTATAGTCTGTAATAAGAAGCTATGGAAATATGACTGAAGAGTTTGGCTGGAGGAAGAGACCAAAAAAAAATTGATTTGTCATGGGGAAAATTTGACCTGCATTTGCTGTGGCAATTTAGCAGCTGCAAAATGTCAGTGACTGTTTAAAAAATTATCTTGATGAAATCTTCAATTAGAGTTTTAGGATGATTCAAAAAAGAGGAATTATTGACCGTCTCTTGAATTCTGCAGGATCTTTTCCCACCTTTGCCAGGTCCTGCTCTTATTCATCAGGGAATGTTTTGGAAATGGGTGTTTGATTTGTAGCAGAGACAGCAATAAAAGAGGTGAAGTCAGGTAAAATTAGTTTCTATTTTTTTCTCTGCTGTTGACATTGAAACTTCTGACAGTTCCTTCAGTTGGTCTTTTCTGTGCCATGCATAGCTAGAACTGGAAAAGTAGAGCTTTTCTCAGGAATGCTTTCCGTGTGAAACTATTATTATTTTTTTTCAGCGAAGGATGAAAACATGAGAAAGGGCTTTTTCTTTCCCCACACTCTTCCAGCTTTTTTAGAGCTGAGAGATAGCAATTGAGTGTGGAGAAGGAGAAAAATATATTTCAATTTTAAAAGTAACATGTTCTCTTTTACATGCTTGACAATGATTTCCAAACACAACACCTTGTCTTGAGAAGTAACTACTAATCCATTCCCACCATTTCACAGCTAGTGAGGCTACAGGTAAAGCCTGTGTGGAGAGTGCGCACACTTCTCAATTCTGCAACAGGAGACTTTGGCAAAAATCTTCTTGACACTTTTTAACTTTTTTCTTTCCATTTTTATAAGCTATGCCTCTGTCTGGCAAATAGCTTCTCTTTTAAAAGAAGGTCTTGGTCCAGTTATACATTCAGATTAAGAGTCTGTTGGAAAAATGTTCGCTGTCTTTTATTGTGGTTGTGATGATGTTCCCTGAAGGCTCTTGTAAGAGGCTTATTGGTTATAAAAAATTCCTCTTCCCTAAAAGAGAAGATTTAACCTCAGAAGACAAATAACCACAAGATCAGACAGTCAAATTATTGAATCAGTAGAAAGCACTGAAGAGCAAAAGCTAAGACTTGGGGTAAGATGCAGGATTTCATACATGGACCTCCAGCGCACCACAGACACAATTTGAGTGCCAGTGTTCAGGAGAGCAGTCCAGCTCCAAGTCCTAAGCCTGATTAGATCACAAAATGCTATTTAAAAAATAAAAGTATTTTAAGCACATGAAGTTCTTAAGCTGAGTTTGCCCAGCAGTGCTTCTGCCTTGACTGGCCTGGTTTTGCAGACACGTACCACCTGCCTAAACCAGTGTGAGGTCCACAAACAGTTCTTTCATGGCTATATTGCCAACGGGCCCAGTGTGCTGGGCTGAGAATGGTGTTTCTATGCATCATCATGGGACTGTGATCTCCTCTGAAGCTGGCAGGTGATATTAATCACCTGAATTTGGTCCTACCATCTCACTGGGTAGCTGAGAAGCGGGGTAAGCCTTGCTGCTTTGGGGTGCCTGGCCATTATGCTTCCAGCTGAAGCAATGCTTCCCCCTAAAATAAAAAGCATATCCCATCCCCGTGATACTGGGACTGCGCATAATGCATGTGGATATGTGAACATGCGGGCTGACCTGTGCTTGCACCTGGACGCACTAGGGGTGCCTATGGCGTTCCTGAATCTTACAGCTCTCTCCTAACCAGGGTAATAACACGCATGTAATTTGTTTCCTTATTGAAGCTGACATATCATAATTGAATATGTGACGATATCACCTGCAGATGCTACTTTAAACTTCCCACACCATATACTGATAGAGCATTTTGGCTGTGGGTTGGCTGAATATGTTAGAGAAATGCCTCTCTATGCTTATCTGGATAATGAATATCTTTCTTGCCAGATAATGGCAAGTGAATATCTTTCTTCTACACTGGGTTTTACATAATAATTTCAGTATTCCATTTTAAAAAGCCTGTGTATCTATGGATGAATCTTGGTTTTTCTCAAGTGAAATATTGTGAATCAAATCATGATGACAGAATCTTGACTATTTAATTAACGTGTTAGCATGTATCTGTAAGGTTTGATTCCTACAAATGGCAAAATTAACAACTTCATTTAACTATGTTGTTCTCAGTGGAAAAGAGCACACTTAAATGCTCCATGGTGCTATTTACACCTGCTTAATTACTTGTATTTACAAATTATCTAAATTACCTTGACACAGAGGAGGATGGGGACCACAGTCCATGAATAAAATTAAAACTTCAGACTTCAAAAGCCAGTTTGGTATGATGTCTATGTCAGAAGTGATTTGAAGTCTGTTCCTGTGAGTAATAATCCTTGGTTGTTTATACATTATGCTGTCTTGGATCCGAAGACACTTCAGTTTAGATCAAAATTGTCATTTTATGTCATGTCAGTAGAGAAAGGGGGAGTGTTGTTATGATTATATTTTACAGGAGTGAGTTAGAGGCATTGGAAATTAAGTTTCATTGTCATCTTTGGACTTGGCATATGTGTCTCATGGTAAAATCACTCTTGCCCGTCTATTTCCAAACCCAGTGCTGAAACGTGTAGCTTGTTCTACCTGTCAGGGTGAGCACTTTTATTTAAGTAAGGGCTTAATATGAATATATTTTGGACCTGAATTTTAAGTTTCTGAGTGACTTCATTTAATTGGCCAAACAAAACTGTAGCTGTACACTGTTGAATACCATGCTGGGATTCAAATTTCATGGCTAAGTTTGTGAGCTGGTAGTCAGGCAGCCCTGATCCCATTTCCGTACCAAGTACAGGATTAGGTCCTATTTATTGCCTATGGAAATCAAGAATTGTGGTCTTTGGAAGACAGTAATTTTCTATTTGTTTTAGAGAAAGCATCAGTTTTAAATGAGATGCTTTGCATAACTCACACTTGGAAGTTCTTGGTGTGTTTTATAAAAGGCTGAATTCCTCAGTGACAGTGAGAAAGACAGCTAGCACCTGGGAAATTGTTTCAGTGGGAAAAATGAAAAGCATATGTCAGTATTGAATGGAATGTTTAATGTAATATAAGGATTTGGGAATTGGGCTAGAGGCATATAAGGGTTTGACCAAATACAATGCAGGCAAAAAATAAAACATTGATGTATTTACATAGAAAGTAGTAATAAATCTCTAGACAATTTGTTAATTGTCCCATTAAGTACCCCTGCTTCCTTCTTATTTCTTTTGGTAATTCTCAACTGTTTCTTCATAGCTTATCTGTAAAAGAGTGAAGAACATTGAAAAAACAGGTTTCAATTACGTTGGTGAGAGCAAGAGATGTTCTTTAAAGGCAGAAGAATAGCTTTCCTTTTATGTCCTTTGCTTAGAAATTATATATTAAAACGTACAGCTCCTCTTCATGGTTCATTAAGAACAATTAGATTTTGTAAATGTATTCCAAGACAAAGTTGAAGTTCTTATATATTTTTAAAATTTCATTAAGCCCTAGGTGAGGATACTGCTTTATTGATTGAAATCTCCATAGCCACGGAAATCAATTTATGAGTCTTATTAAAGAGGAGCAAAAAAGCACTAAAGGAGCAAATTCTTTTCTAAATTTATTTTGTAATTACCGTAACAGAATACATATAAATAAAATGAAATCACATAAAAATGAAATGTAAAAGTCACAGTAAAAATCTTGTGCTTTATTAGATTATTTTTTAGGAGTTCACAGCCATGTTTGACATAGGCTGCACAGCATTCCCTTTTCTTCCCACTTTGGTGAACAATTACAACTATAAGATCTGTGCAAATTAAAAAAATTAGTAGAATAACCAACTCTGAGGAGAATAAGTGAAATTTCTTCAGATGAAACCAACATAAAAAGCATAACTTTATTTCCTAAAAATAGATAACCAACAGATTATAAGTTTATAAAATGGTGAAGATGATTAGAACTGGGTTATTAGCCTGCAATCCCCACTGCTAGAGGCAGTTCCTCTTACACTGTTCTTTTCCACCCAGGACTGTTATCTGCAGGAAGCAGAAAATTCTTGCTCAGTGAAAGTTTCTGGGTGCATGATAAAGAGTGAAAAACAGCATTAGTACTGCTTAGAGCTCATTGCAAGATGGTGAAGCATTCAGAGTCTTTTCCATCCCTTGATTCATCTTTGTAACAACCCTTGCAGGAGTCAGGAAGGTGTTACTATCTTTACTTTTCAGCCAAGAAAATGAGGAAGCAGGGTGTTGCAGTGTAAGTACAGGCAGCTCTGGGGAAGAGAGTTGGTGCCAGCTGGGTGAGACAGCCTTGTCATCCCTCTGAGCAGTCTTGGCTCCCAGCAGGAAGCTGTCGTGGTCAGGGTGTAAGCACTTAGCACACATGTGGTTTTGGCAGCTGGTGTCAACCAGGCAGAGCCAATTCTCCATGGACATCTCTATTGATTCTTCTTCCTCTCTTTCATCTAGAACTTCAGCTAGCTCTTCTCTGCATACAGCGTTATTTTGGGTTTATCTTGCCAGCAAAGTGTCATATTCCAAAAAATAACAATAAAGGTGTCTTACTCTAAGATGAGAGAGTTTGGTGGAGTTACCTGTGTAATTTTGCTGGCTTTATTCCATGTCTCTTCCTTGTGCAAACAAACTCGTAGGTGCTTGTGAAAGGGCTGTGGCACAACGCTTAGGACCTGAGCTCTGGGGCTGCTTCTTTTTTATTTCTTTCCTACTGAAGCTTTTCCATTTTGTATAAAGCAATTAATATTTGTTGGACCAGCAAGGAATACTGTTCTGGAATAAGAGACTGACTTGATACCTAGATGGTACATTGGGTTGTACAAAGCACAGCAGCTCTTGGCCCCTAAACAAGCAGAATGCCACTCTCAGAACTGCTGCCTCTTGTGCTGGGAAAGTACCTCAGGACAAAGATAGGTCAAAAGCAGAGAAACCTGCCTTGACATAGCCTATAGCAATGTGGTTGAAGTAAGGGTGTGAGTTTGAACCTGGATCTTCTACAAGCCTAAGAACCTGGCTGGTTCTTGGATTCAGCCTTCCTGTATCCAAGGTCTTGATGAAAGATTTTGTTTTGTATTGGCATATTTGTCCCAACAATATTGGCAAAGTACAATTCACAACGAAAAATGTTTCAGAAAGAAGTCTCAGATCAGGTCATCTTTAAACCCCCTCGTTGAGGTTTATGGCATTTGGGTTAGGATGTCCTACAGTAGGTCATTTTTGCTTCCATACTTGCAGTTAATTGTACAATGCTTTTAAAATATTACCCCCCAGAAAAAAATCATAAGTAACGTGCTTCATCACAAGCTCCAGAAATTGCCTGCTTTCAAATGAAAGTATTTTTAGAGGCCCTCATGTAGATGACAGGTCACTGTACTTGGCAGAGCAGGCAGCATTCAGCAAGAACAAGCAAGGTCACAGCCGAAGACATGGTTGGTGGCATGAAAGAGAAGGAGGTATAAAATAGCCTGATTTCATTTTCAAAGTCTCCACCTGGCTTCACTGACACTTTTTACTGACAAGCCCCTAAACGAATAAGCTATGAGGATTAAAATAAGACTGAAAGTGTATAAAAAGTAGGTGTTCTGCACTGGCACACAAGGTAATCCCTGCAGACAAGTCCCCGCAGGGTTTTATGTTCAAGAAAGTACACAACATGGTGCAGGCATGATGTAGCCTGGCAACTCTAAGCAGAAGCCTGTTGCTGCTTCAGCAGTCAGTCAAAAAAGCCAGCAGCAGAATACTTACTGGTGTGCAAAATGATCGTGAAATTACATGATATTAGAGCCCCAGATCTGCCTTCAAGCATGCTATGGTGCTTGTGCTTCACTGTTTTCTCACTGAAAGTCAAACTGTGATCTATAATGATATTCTGAGAAGGGTTAGAGCAGACAGATTATCGCCAGCCCCATTTAATTCCCCCAGCCATTAGCATGAGGGGAGTCTCTGCAGACAGCTCTCTTTTTAGAAGTATGTTGGATTTCCATCAGCAGCAGATGAACCGTGCAAACCACTTACATAGAAGATGTTTACAAATAAGCTAAAATAATTTCAAATCCCGTGAAGAGGTGGTAAATCAGCGAAAAACATTTCTGATAAACAAATGGAAATCCTGCAATGGATCTCATGTGCATATGAACTCTGACTTTCTTTAATGTTCCTGTAGAAACAGTCTTTGCATTAGTATTAACTGAAGGTTTGGAGTATGGATCAAATTATCCTGAAAACCAAATAAAACAGTTTGTGGAAAGAACTATAGTGGTGCATTGGCCATCTAGGAATGCTGGCTGGGCTGGAGGTTTGAACAAATAGAAGATGACAAGTAGTGAAATATGCACCAGGTTGGGGAGAACATTTTGGTATCTTTATCATTAAGAATTGTAAACTGAGGACAAGGAAATATAAATTTGATCTGTGCATTTTCTTTATACACAATAATATGGGAAAAGCTGGATCTAAGCAAACTGTTTTCCCTCCTTGCTTGCTTTCTACATAAACGTTCTAATTAACAAAAGTCGACATCACCATGTGTCAACTTCATAGTGTACTTTTTCCTGACAAAGTTAGTTTATGTAATTAGTTAAAACTCTTCTCTGATATGCAAACAAGGGCATTGGCTGTGTTTAAAAACAGTAGCTTAATTATGTATTTTAAAAGCGCTAATTCATATTTGAGTATTAAACCTTGTCGCTAGATGTAGTGTAATTGCATTTATCAAAAGCTTTCTGGGACCCAGTATAGTTCTTCAAGGCCAGCTCTGCTGTTTTTTTCCGTCTCAAATTTAGGGCCTTCCTGGTTAATTAGCTTTTGTGCTCCTTGTTGGGGGTTTCATTTTCATTTTGAGTGCTCTTAACTGATCCTTTATCTCTACCATTGTCATCTTATATCAGGATCTTTAGGTAGTCTGAAATTTATTTCTGAACATTCATATCACTTGGAATGGACATTCTTGGTGCTCCCCCTTTGACACTGCATGGGAAATGCATGTATGGAACCTGGTTTTTCTCCATAAACCATATGATTTGGCAGCCAGGCTGCTGGGGTTCACAGCACCTGCTCAAGCGTCTGTTTTGTCCTTGTTTTCACTGAAATGGATAAGAATTTCTCCTTTTGCAATTTTTTGAAGTGAAGCCTGGCTATTTCCCCTCCCATATTCCAGTTCTTAGATAAGTAAGTAGTTTGTATCATGGATTTAAAGACCTGGGGATGAATTGGGAAAAGAGAAAGGAAGGGAAAGAGGAAGGGGAGAGAAAAGGGGAGGGAAATGGGAAAGGAAATTGGAAAAAGGAATTAAAATGAGGAAGAAAATGGGAAATGGAAGGGAAGGGGTAAATAACCACCTCAAATGTTTGTACAAAGAGCCTGAGTGAATAAAAATTACTCTCTCTATACATGGGACTCTTCATGCTAGTTTTGAGTACTGTGAAGGTTCAGGTGCCACCCCTGTGCCCCTTTGAACCTGGCTTAGCAGCTGGTTTTATAATAATCACTCCGGAAGTGCTCCTTTGCTGGATCCTGAAACTGCATGTGGTGACATTCTGTGTCCCCCTTCCTGCAAAAGCCCTATGATCTCAATAGGTAAGGCAGGTGAAAGAAGCACAGTGTTCCTAATTTTGCTTTCTGAAGGCAGTAAGGAAAGAAAGTCTTACATTATGCCTCCTGCTTCCTTGTGTGTACCTAAACACCTCAATTCTATTCCCTTTTCTTTATTAAGGAAAAATGTTCCCCATGGAAGAACAAATGAAGCAATAATTAGCTTTGAAGGTTGGTTAAGTGCCAAGCTTCTGTCAAAAATAATCACATGTCGCTGCTTAAAAGCAGTTTAACAATGATCAAACTACTTTAGTCCAGCTATTAAGCACATTTTAAACAGCTTTTAAAAAGTTATAAATAACTTAAAACCAACCAAGTAAATGCAGAAAATGGGAGTAGAAATCAGAATAAGGTCATTGTCTTTCACATATTACTG
Organism: Psittacus erithacus; assembly: GCA_009867235.2. Classification (NCBI taxonomy): domain Eukaryota; kingdom Metazoa; phylum Chordata; class Aves; order Psittaciformes; family Psittacidae; genus Psittacus; species Psittacus erithacus. Next base: position 18,949 of record WYDI02033418.1, on the reverse strand, counting down.
TAGAAGAGTCAAGCTGCAAGTGTTTAAATTCAGCTCCTGAATTCTTCTAAGAAGCATGGCAGACTTCTTTAACTTCACTGTTTTCTACTAGCTTTAAATAGGGTTAGCTTTTTTGATTAAGTTGTATTTCAAACAGCCATTTAACTTTATTTTTCTATCAAGCATTTTTCATTAAAATACAAAAAAAAAAAAAAATAGAGAAGACCAAATTAATAAATAGCAGTTGGCTGTCCGAATTTAAAAATTTTTGTTACCAAATTGTTGCTTTTAGCCCCATTCAGGTGCCTGCACTCACATGTGATTAAAAACTGGCATTGATGTTGCTACATTTACAGCGCTGGTTTTATACCAGTGAATCCTCCTGCATAATAAATACACATGCTGTGTACACTGTGACACAGAAACAGCACACTTGCAGGAGTGGACTGTAGGTGCAGACCAGCTCTTCAATCCACTGGCCAACCAAGAGTCATCATTTTTCAGTATCAGTCTCTAACTCTTTTTTGAGTAGTTGTAGGCTCCTGGCCCCTTTATGTTAACATGACATTTTAGTTATAGGTGCCATTTCATTAGTCATGGGTATAATAAGCTACAACTGGAGTTGTCTGAAGACACAGGGTAAGCCTTGCTACCTGACATAGCCTGAGAAACAGAATCATAGTATCATAGATTAGTTTTTACCAAGTACACGTCCAGCAATGTGGCCATTCCTGGACAAGCAAGTTCTTTTTTTTTCCACATTCACATGATATATTCTGCGTTCAGAAAATATTTAGCTGATAGTCTGTTCTGAATATCCTAGAAAGTCAAAGCATGAAATATTTGTGCATATCTTGAAGGTGCTGATGTACTGCATTGATTTAGACTGGTCCGGCCTTACTGAGGTCTCAGGAAAGAAACTCATTTTTGTCACTGGGGCTTCATCTTGTTATCGAGGCATTATTTTGCTGCCTTGTAATCTGCCAGCTAAGCAAATAGAAATACTGGGTTCATAGTGGAAAACATATTTCCATAAAAGATGGGGGTGTCTGTGAGGATTTTCTTTGTGTCCTCTAGCTGGAATCCCTATTATTGTCACTAATTTGCAAAAATTTCCACAGCAAGTCTTGACTTCGGTAATTAGGAGGGAATGGTAATAAGGGGAAAAGGTTTTAAACTGAAAGGAAGCAGATTTAGATTAGACATCAGGAAGAAACTCTTCCCTGTGAAGGTGGTGAGGCCCTGGCACAGGTTGCCCAGAGAAGCTATGGCTGCCCCATTCCTGTCAGGGTTCAAGGCCAGGTTGGATGGGGCTTGGACCAACCTGATCTAGAGAAAGGTGTCCCTGCCCTTGGTGGGGAGATTGGAACTGAATAAGCTTTAAGGTCCCTTCTAACCTTAACCGTTCTGTGATTCTATGATAGTCACTGCCAAATAATTCCCCAGCTCACTGCCAAATTCTGTTCCCCAGTTCTCTGTATCATGTGACAGGCATTTCAGTCCAGGGTTTGGTGGAGTTTCTATGTTCCTTAATACCACATGAGAACAAGCTGTAGATGGTTTGGGGACAGTTCACAATGACTGAGCCCACACAAAATCTTCCCATATTGTCCTGGTAGGCCCTGTAGCTTCATGCATCTCAAATCTCTATCAGATTGCACCTTAATCCATGTATCACATACATTCAGCATTACAGTACCCGGTTTTGCACACAAGAGCTATCAAGTCATCTGCACAGATCCCTTCTTTCAAGGAATTTAACTGATATATACATCTACTGCTGGAAGTATAGCAACTTCATGGCAACTTTTTTTCCCCACATCCAGCTATCATCCAAGTGTATCTCTAATTCATAGTTTCAAATCCCTGTTGATGTTCTGTCACTCCCTGATCCAAAGGTGAAAGGAGCAGAGATCACAAGCTTAGTACCAAACTCTCTTCTTCCTAATATGTCTTCAAGAAATCCCCACAATTTATTGCGTCTGCTCAATATTAATGATGAACACTACAGATTTATGGCTGTATGGTACTGTTTCCGGAGGAATTTAAGAACATTCTGTTAACTTTACTGTGTAAGTACTCACCAATAATGATACAGTGATCATTCACTTTTTTAGCGAGCACACCCATTTCTTGGAGAGAACACAGGAGCTTACATTATGTACAACAAAGCAATTTGAGATAGGAAATAGACTGTACCCAACTGAAATTAAAAACATATTTAGTCAGGAAGAATGTAATTACCTAAGATGGAATTTGGCCAGGAGATGAAAGCTAATCTCATTCTACCCAGTGTCTACGTAACCTCATATCTTTATAGAGACATATATAAAGAGATACAAAACATTTATGAAAACATAGGATGTTATTCCCACCCCTCCCACATGCATACGCACAATTTACTCTGTGATATAAGGATTTGCTTTTTTTGACATCACAAGTTGCTTTGTAAGGTAAGATCAGGCAACTTGCAAATATAAAAGATATAGTGGGTACACAATCCAAGACTGCGGAGGCTGAGCAAGAGCAAAATGCAGGAGACAGTGCAGAAATGTGCTACAGTCTGGTAGAACTATCAATCACAGACTTTTCTGCTAGAAAAAAAGGTTGCAGCTCTTCACCCTTTCCTCATTTCCACATCTTTCTGCATCTCCTAACCCCTTGAATTTTCATAGACATTCCCAAGGCAGCTGGGTTTACCAGCTTACAACTCCTCACTTGTACATAGGTACAAGTTACCACTTGGCAGGAAATGGGACTCTTCCTCTCACCATGGACATGGACATCCTTCTGTTAGGGCAGATAAGGTGCTAGTCCAGCTTTGCTCACACAAAACGTCTTTATGTTTCCTTTGCAGTTAAAACATTGCTTTCCACAGCACTTTCACAAATGATTTAGAACTTTGAAATTTTACTCCCCTCTACAGCACTTAGTGCCTCAGTTTCCTTGCAGGGTGATACAACAATATGTACCATGTTGTTAAAACACAGTTCTAGCTACTACCTTTTAATTCTTAAAGTTTTGCAGTAGTTTTGAACTGAGTTTTCAGAAAGTAAGTTCCTTTTATAATTGTCAAATAGATGAGCATGAGAAATTTTCCTATATAAACAAATTCATTTATTTCATCTTTCCTGACTTCACAGCAGCCAGAACTAGGGTGAAGAAAAGAACCAAATATCATGCAAAACCATTTCCAGTAGAGAAATAGAGAGACCAAAATTTGAATAATTAATTAATTTCTACTTAGATACATATGGTTACAATAAGGAATACTGAAAGAATATGGAAGTATTAATAGCTTTACTGGAGGCAAATGAGTGACTAAGATGTTTATTGTTATGTTAAGTAATCAGAAGTAGCTGCAGTCTTAAAAGAGTGGCAGATCAATCCTATTTAGGCATACATTTTAAAATGGGTGTTCATCAGCTGCTTTTTTGTAGGAGGAATCAATTTGTAGAACCAAGTTGTAGCACTGAATAGTACATCAACAAAAATAGATGAAGTGATCACAGCGTCAGCAACTGTCATCTTCTCCATGGAGAAACAAAGGCAGTTTTTAGCATCTTCATGGGCTGCAAGCGACAGTGGGGAAAGGACTGATAAATGCATTTGTCTATATGTCTCTTAGTCTTTTTGTATTAGCACAGCAGAACTGAAATCTGATAGTAAATTGTTCTTGCACCACTGGTTTTCTCACTGATTACAGAGTATCAGTCTTTTAAAGTTTTCTGCAATCAGAGCATTGTCAAAGAGCATTGACTACACAGTAGGCTATATTTTTATCATGCCACTAATAAACCCCTGCTTAATTAAGGTGAATTTCTGAGGGACACCAACTCTTTCTTTTAGAGACATGAATTTATGAAGATTGAAGTGATCTGTCAGAGCATCTCACTGTGTATTTCAGTCTGACAGTAGAAGCCTGCTCCACTTCCACTGTTATCTCCTCTTTGTCAGGAGCAGACAAATGGGGAGTTTTCCAATATTAGGCTCCATTGTAACACAAGTTCAGATTCTAAAGACATTAGGAAAAACTAATCTAGGCCATCACACTCCCAAGACAGAATCAAATGCTATCTTATTTTTCTCTACTCCTTTATGCAATGCAATTTTAAACCCTGCAGGCAATGGAATTTCTTCACCTGATCCTACATTTTAATTTTCCATTGTCTCCCCAAAAACCAGCCTAAAATCCCACTTCTAATGCCCCTTCCTCTCTTGACTTCCTACTAATAACCTCCAAAGCCTTTATAGGTTTGAGCAGATCCCTGCCATAAGGCCTTCATAGTTTTCTTGTACTATAGCTACTGCACAGTAGTCTTTCACAAAGGGGGAAGAGTATGGCACCCAAGAGCACTTTTACACACCCAAATACTGACTGCTGACCCAGGGAGTGGAGAACACAGATCTTGACCTCTAATAAGCTTTGTGGGAGGACCACACTTGAACATGGAGAAAGAACTATAGATGCGTATGATGATAACATGCCCTTGTATCTGCTTGTTATTTATTTTAACCTAGGCATTGCTCTGTGTTACATTTAGCCAGAGGTGAGAAGCAAAGCAGTGACAATACAGACCATGTCCTCCAGACCTCTTACCAAACATAGCAAATGTAGTCAGGGTGAAGTTTTCTCATATATGCCACTCAAGTTTATTGAAGACATACTGAGAGCAGGTGAACCAGTGAATGTGAAATGTACATTTTAATTTGTAGTTAATCAAAGTATCAGCTTGTGATTTCTCACACGATGCGTAAAGGTGTACTCTTTGACATGCAAAGGTGTTGTTGAAGTGTAAATCCATTACTAGATATGTTTAGAAAGGCATTATATTACTTATTATTATTATTAATTATTTTAACATGAACTTGCCCCTTTTTTCTGAGAAAGTTTTGACACTACAGGTTCACATGGGCTGTAGTGTCTTTAGACAAGTTTTGCAGTATGCAATTTGGAAACCATTTATTATACAGTGTTGGAACAAGGGAAAGGCAGGCTTTTACTAGCTTTTGCTAAATACCTAGAAGTAACGTCTAATGAGACAGACTGGAGGACTGTAATAAGTCTGATAAAATCATACTCTTATCACAGGTCTCTGGATTTAGGGCAACCCACCACAGATGATTATGAGGTGAGCTGCTGTGATAAGCACAGCAGAAATTTAACAGTAGCTAAGCTTGATGTAAATGTACCCCAAGTTACCTGTTCAGGAACATGTATCTGTATGGGTTCTTCCCCATGGAAATGTAAACTAGATTAACTTTGGTTTATTGAAAGATAAGTAATCTCACATTCATTGTGAGACAAGAACATAACAAGGGCAGCTATTGAAAAAAAATGACTTGTCTGCCTCATTGTGTGGGTCCATTGTATTTCCACTGGTCGACAGTAATCTGTTTTATTAAAAGCTGATGATAATAGGCTAATGCAAAGATCGACTTTTATAAATGTTTATCTTGGTGCTGAAAATGCTGCAATGCCAGTACAAGCAGCAAAAGATAATGGAATATTTGTAGTGTGTTTATTTAGCTAGCTCAAACAAAATTGATAAAACAAACTTGTGCCAGGAAGATGGCTTTGTTTTGATAAATTTGCCACAGAAGCCCTGTTCTCTAAAGGTTGGCTGATTAATCAAGGCCCTCTGAATTATTTTGTGTGTGCTGTGCATTGATACATACACAGTCACACAAGGGCTACCTCAATAGCCAAAGCATGCTTGCTCTTTGATGTCACTGCTTTTTGCACACTCTTCCCCCAAATCCTCCAAAAAAATTTAGAACAATAACTGCTTTAATGCCAGTCTTCCCCATTGCCAGCTTTGTATTTTGTAATTAATTTACTATCAGTTCACATAGATACAAAAAAAGGCCAGCTCTTTTCCCCAAACTCTGCTCATAGAAAAAGCCTGCAGTTTATGAGACTCATTGCTCGTCCTGGCTAGGGAGCTCCAGACACAGGGACCTTCCCTGGGCTCTGTGAAGGCCTGGGATGTGTAACCACTTGAGAGATGAAGTCAGAGCTGGCAGAGGAGCGTAGAGGGACATATTCAAAGCACCTTATAAGTACCTAAGTTAAGCAGTATGACTACCATGGCTTCTAAATTTAAGCGAACATTAAGAAATTGAGAGGATCTGCTCTGAGGCATCAGCTCCCATCTCCTTGCAGATGCAATGGGAAGAAAGGGTTGCAATTCCTAAATCAAGTCTGTGACAGACTGAGCTGTCTATATTCTCTTGAGCTCAGATACTGTAGCAGCCACAGTGGCTCAGAGAGCTGCCTGCAGATGGAAAGGTGCCTGCATTTGGGCCGAAATCTCCAAGAAAAGCTCTCTAATTCTTTTTTCTGTTTGCTTAAATCCTATTTGTGAACCAGGAGCCTGTGTGCTGCTGGTGTGAATGGGCTGTGCTGTTGTATTTATAACTCACCAAAGAAAGTTTGAGGTGTCTCTGTGTGGAAGCTTGCAAGAAGGTAACCTTCTAAAATCTGTGAAGGTGACAGACAAATAGCAGCTCAAACCATCTTTTATTCCTGAAGCCGAAGAGATCTGTCAGAAAGAAAAGCTGATGCCTTGGGGACTGCAAATGGCAAGCAGATGCAGTGCTTCACTAATTGTCAACTGATTCAACTTTTTCTGTCAATCTCGTAAGTGCCAGTCACATCTTTGTAACCCAGACACCACAGGAAATTGTTTTCTGCATAACAAACAATTGAGAAAAATTACCCAAATTTAATTATAGACTCCAGTTGAACTGGTTTTGACTACTGCTTTATCACGCACAGCACAATGGATTTATAAATAGGATGTGGTAAACTGGTCTATTCATTTAGGGCCTGCCCCGTTCAGGCCTAAGTATTTTATTCTGTTGACTATCTCTGATCTGTGATTTGCATTCACAAGATGGGCCCAGAAATATCTGAGTCATAGCATGATAAAGCATTTCTTTACAATTACTGCAGGGTTACATTTCTTACAAGACTCTCCAAAGTGAAGAAATGAAATTTTTACTCTTATTAATGTTGGCAATTGTGCGTACAACATTTGGAAATACAAATGCATGTATAGTACATGCAAGTCACAAAACAGGCTGGAAAAAAAACTATAGGCAGTGTAAACCCTATTATGAATTCTCAAGTCCTTTGAACTATCTCCTGTGACTCTGCCACTTACAGCCATCACACCTTCTCCTCCTATAAGCAGCTTCTTTGTAATAAAGAAACAGTACAAATCTCAGAGAATAAGTAAAAACCCCAAGAGCCAGTTAGTTACTTGTCAGTTATTTGAAAAACATTAAGAAAATTAGTTGTGTTATCAATGTTCTGGATGCTACAATTGCTTGTCCTGTAGTAAATGTTCTGCAGGAATTACAAGGATTTTTCAAGAGTAAAAAATAAGTCTTTTTAGCAGGTGAGAGATTTTTAGAATATTAAACTTTCCCTAAGCTAGGTAGACTGCTGCTTCAGCTGAGCTGGAAAGCTCACAGCAAGGATGACATGCTGCCTTTTTCAGACTTGTTGGGCAATGCTCCATGTATTTAATGTACAAAATCCCTCTGCAGGGTGCTGCAGTCAGCCAATGTACCATCCTCAACTAAGTCCCTCCATCACATATATTTGTGTGTGATAGGTGAACTCTTTAAACTTAGGAATGACATCTTACATTTCTGCTGTAATAAGCACTAAAATGACTAAAAGTGAAAAAATAAAAAATTCTCTCCTTCGGGAATTTAATTTCTAACCAGTAGATATTTTTTCAGACTTGCTTTACTGTAACTTCCCCTGCAGGAAGTGATCTAAAGGCCAAAACAATGTATATATTCTTGCATTAAAAAAACCCCTCACTATTGCCTTCAAAGCAAAAACAACGGCAAACAGACTGTGACCTCTCATTTCTAAAATCTAAATATTTCTTGAACACAAGCAGGGATTTAATGCTTGGGATTTAAGGCTCTTATTCTGCACTAGCATCAAACACTGACACTGTATCCAATGGAAATATCCCAGACTTGCTCTGAGTTACTTATGATCAGAATCTCACCCATGATACCTCTGGATTCTTTAAGCCTCTATTAGTTTGTGAGAAATGGTTTGGACTGCAGAAATTACTATCTGCAACCAGTGCAGCCCCCACTTTCCCCTGACTAAATGCTGAAAGGTGTTTATGTGGAAACTCAGCTGTGTTTTGTTAGCTCTTGAGTTTTGTACAGGCAGATTCTGGGATTTATGTTGCCCATGTAAGCCAAAGAAGTTCAGCACATTCTGCATTCTGCAGGATTGGGTTCTTACACCGCATTCTTTCCTGTGCTTGTCACCTAGAGAAAAAGAGTACTGCAAACAACCTGAGATTTCCCTGAGCATTTTGTTCAAATCCAGAGGAAAGAAACGAAAATAAGTAACTGATTGTATATTTATTTTACAATTAGACTTCCATTTCTTTTTTTTTTTTCAAAACCAGATTTATATTTGTAATAACTCCATAACAATGACAATTTAAGTTTACTATCATTCAGTAAAAAGCAAAACAAAACAAAAAAGGAAGATGAAAACTACTTGTTTGTATACGGAGTACTGGAAACTATTTAGGCAACCCTTCCTTCATACCTGTTGAGCCAGGTCGCCCTAAGCATCTCTGCACCTGTCATGGGTTCAGCAGTAGCAGTCATTTTTTCTCCTTCTTAGTGGCTGGTGCAGCACTGTGTTTCTAACTTTC
>WYDI02033415.1:0-56061 GCA_009867235.2 Psittacus erithacus | reverse complement strand
CCATAAGTATTTTTGCAGTCGTCACCTCTAAAAAATCCTTTTGCATTCTTTGTCAGTTTCGCAGGTTGTCAGAATTAAATTCAAAATAGGATCTTTCTGAAAAGCAGAATTATTTCCAGTGTATATCAAGAGCATGAGAAACTCTCTGTATGGATTTTTGAAGAAGTATGTTAGTGAAGTTGCTATTTTATTCTTTCTTCCCGCTCTTTCTCTTAAAAGAAAAAAGAGGGCGAGAGGTTTCCCAGTTGTGGTTTCCCAAGTTCAGAGAAGTCATTAAGGTTCAAAGGCATACGCTCACAAGGCTAAAGATAGAATTTCAATAATCTGTGCAAATATGTACGTAGGCATATTTATACTTACTTATACTTACCTTTTACAATGAGGTACTTAGGTACATGAGAGTTTATTTCACAGGTTAAATGCTCACTTAACACATAATATTTATGAATAGCTTACTGTTACCTTTTTTTCAGTGATCTTACACTAGTTACCTCTGCTGTGGAGATGGAGGTACTGATTTTTGTAAGCTTTTCTTTGTCCCTCTGCACGTGAGTATTTAAAGGTTCATAAATCTTAATCTATTTTCACAGTAATCTGAAGAAATCTGTGTGAAGGAGCAATCAGTTTACTCACTGACTTAGGGTTAAAAAAAATCAATAATTTTGGATGTAAGATGTGTTCAAGGTCTATTCAATAAGAGTTCAAGGCATTAGATAGTACTCTCTATATTCAGATCCTTTTAAGTCCACTGACAGCACAGACTGCAAATACATCTGCCAAGACACTGGAAAAGACATGATTATTGAGCACTTCTGAAATATTAGGCTGCCAACAGCATATTCAAACTCTCAGATGAAGAAATAGAGGCACAGAAATAGCATTTGACTATCCTAATAGCATGACCTAAATCCCTTTTTCACTTGTGCAAACTGTCCAATTTAATAAAACATTTTCCTGTTTTAGAAACAAGCAGAACAATTGCTTCTGTATCTCGTTTTCCAGCCTTCACTCTGTGTGGCACAAGGGCAGGCAGATGGCGATCATATAATGATTGCAGTATGGAACATGAACGAGGAACTAGGACTACTTAAGGCGCATTTCTATGTTGTGGTGGTTCCTGACACTGACTGTTTGTTTAATTTTTTTAAATGTTATACACAGACTTTTGAACTTGTTCTGTGAGTTACATATGAACTTGTGCACACTAATTTCTAAAGTAAACTGTTTTCTGTACAATAAAAAAACTACAGAGCCAGTTCTGGGTTCATTCCTCCCACCTTTGAGTGAACATGGATGAAAAGTTCTGTTACCACTAGTTTCCTCTTCCAGACAATGTTGTAGTCTCACATGCATCAACATAAGTCATTGGAACATTTTCATTCTGTTATTTCATCAATGGGAAATGTTTGGAATTTGCATTGTAGAACTGTCACCACTTTGGATTTTGCTGGTGTGTTAATAACATCACTGTTTCTTGTGGCGGTCAGCACTGGCAATAATTGAGCGGTTCATTCTTGACTGAACACTGAACCCCTTGTTCACTGTTGGATTCCTTTCCTTTCAGTGGCATCTTTTTGCTCAGCAATGAGCTTTGCCATGCATGAAGAAAATGGGCATTATGCTATTTCCTTTCCTGAGCAGCCTTTTTGCTTTGTCAGTATCTTTATATGACTGCTGATTTCAAAGCATGGACTGGAAGTGCTTCCCCGCTTTTATTGACAACCAGACTGATGTTCTGTTGTGTCGCACTGTTCTGCTCTTGCATAGTCCATTTGCTAAGGGCAGGTCCATCTTTGGAGGAGTTATCCACAGCTTTTCCTTACGGCAGATGGGAAAAAGCTTATTTGTTGCTGCTTTTGAAACTCTATCTGTATTTCTTTCCCTGTTCGTTATGTTTATGGCTTTGTAATATTTTTATCTTTGTTATGTAATGTATTTTGTAAGAATAAACTTATTCAAAAGCCAGGACTATTAAATAGCTTTTTAATAAGAAATTTAAATTACCTTTTTTCTAAAAAATGAAAGAATTTGGATTGTTTGCTTAGGAAACTAATTTATTTTTTGACACCAACAGGTTGATGGCAAATGAATCAATGCAAACAGCATAGCAGCTAGGTCATAGGAGGCATTTTTAGCTGTCTGTCATGTAGACCAGTAATAAACTTCCACTGAATGGGAAATGACCTTTGATTAGAAGTGGGGGACTCGGGGCTCCTGCTATTATATTCTCTCGAAGTCAAGGTTGCTGCTTTTAAAAGAGCTGGAAACTGTGGACGTAGCACAGTGGCGTGCCTTTAGTATGGGTTGTGGGGCAGTGGATCAGTGGTCTAGGAAGTTCCCCCAGAACAATTTGAGGAAGTTGTCATTATCTTACTAAACCCTGGGGACAGTTTTCTGGAACACTTAAGAGGAAGGCAATTTGTTTTGCTATGTGTGCCTCCTGGCATCTTCGAAATGTATTAAATAGATTGTCTCCAAGACAGATTGGTCTATCCACCTGATTCTTGTTACAGCATAGGTTCCTACCAAGTGGATGAATCTAGAGGAATGGACATCACTTTTTTTAATAGCTTCTGCACGCATGCATACCCAAGTATTAATGTGCAGTGAGACTCCCCCTAAAAATCCATTAGTCTGTGACACCCATGTCTGTAGTCCCAATGTGTGGCTGAGGGCGTTTCATTATTTAAGATTGTATAGCTATAGGAAGAGCTCCAGAGCAGTGAGAAAATCCAGACACTTACAAGAAGATAACTTGGATTTGAAAACAAAGGCGTTTTGGGTGTGAGTTGCACTGACTGCTATCAGTGCTCCAGTTAAATCAAACCAGTGTTGAGAGGTGGTTAGTGATATGCCACTCTATCTACAGGGCGTTCTGGCAGGAAAGTTTGCTGTGCAACTGACTGGAAACACATCCCTGTAACTGTTGTCCTCATGGGAAAAGGAAGAGATTGAGGTTTCACAAGTAACATCTGATGTCCTCAAGTAGTGGAACTGTATCTGCAAAGTTACATAATACAGGGTTTGAGACATTAGATCTTAATGATTTGAGAAATATCAGTAACAAATCACTATGTGAAGCAGGAAAGCTTTTAGGAGGAAAAACCACGTTTTATATATTGCCCTCTCCCCCAACATTAGAGCTGTCAGAATCAGCTTTATTAGGCTGAATATTGCAGTTTCTCAGGCAAAACAAAAGACCTGTATCCCCTGGAAGCACAAGTGCAGCTGTAGGTGGTAAATTTCCTTATTAGAAAGTAAATTTATTCAGCAGCAGTGTTAACTACTTCGCTATTGAATCACTGCTAGATACGTCTTTCTTTCCACATTCTTAGTTGCACTCAGTAGGGCAAAGCTTCCTCCCCAGGTCAAGTTTCGTTGACACTTGTTCAGTTTCATGAGCTTTGCTCTCCTGACTGGCAGCCTCCCTCCATGCTTTGTTGAGGGGAGAAACAATCCTGCCCCATCTACAAATATATCTTTACAGTTGGCACACTGGGAAATTTAAACCACTCATTTCTGTTTGGCATCTCATCTGCATTCCAGTTTCTGGGGTGCGAATTGGGAACTTGGCACCCCATTGTCGCTGTGCAGGCTGTAGCAAGGTGTATGTTTGTGGCTTCTTTTTTTGTTTTCTTGGTAAACCTGTCTTCTGTGGGAGAACACTTAGATTCATAATGGAGCAGAGTCAGTGTACATATTTATCTCACCCCCAGAGGGTGAGATTGCCCATTGATGGGCAATATGTAATTTCCAGTTCCTCCAGTAAAGGCTGAGGTCTAAGAACATTTTTAGGCAGAAAGCTAGGAGGCCACTGTTGCGTTTGTCTACTAAGCAAAACAAATTTTGATTAACTTAGGTTGATCTAGCCTTTTTAGCCGCAGGGCTTGGACTGAACTTCTAGACAGCTTCTGTGGGTTGGATACTCCCTTTACAGCCCACACCTTTACACCCAAATCTTTCCCTAAGCAGCTACACTCCCACCTTCTCTGAGAAGGGAAGAAGTGGCAGACTAAATAGAGTCATTTTGTGGACTGACACTGACTGGTAAGCTACTTGTTGGATCTTGTTGACTTGACTGATGAGGTAGGAAACAGCTGTGTATGTGCTTGCTAATGGGTTTAGCCTGTGTGCCTTTGTGGGCTGCTCTAGGAGATGTTGGTTTGGGCTCTTTAATCTAGGGTCTGTAACTTATTTCTTTTGAAGAATATGAAGCTGGAAAAGTCAGGTTTTATCACCATTCTGCACAACTTCTCTGCCTGAGCAGGTGCAGTTTTATAAAGGCATCTGAAATTAGGAGAAGTGCACAAAGCTGATAGCCTACTTTAAGATGTTGGAAACGTTGGGTACAGTGATTTGCTGAGGTGAAGATAGCAATAATGATTTTATTGCTGCTATTGCCAGGTTTATGTTCAAGTTAAGTTAGTTCTTTGACCTTTCCAGGGTTGTATGGGAGTAACATGCAGTTTCAGACTGTCTGCCTGAGGCACGTGTGCACATCAGGTTAAACATTTCTTAAAGCATTCCTGAGACTTTGACATTTGTAAAGCTGGTTAAGATACTGTTACCTGAGATGTGGCCTCTTTGTATTGATTCATTTGTGACTTATGCTTGCCACAGTTAACCTGCCAGATTTTAAAATAGAGTATTTATTCCTTTCAGGTAGGTTTGGATAGATGAGAGATAGAAAAAAAGAAAAGGAATTTTTTTGCGCCCTTTAAATAGTATATTCCTATCATCATAATCTGCCAGGTTTAGAGGAATAGAGGGATGAAATTTAAGAGTCAAGACAGAACTTGAAAGAGAAAGGAATATGTAATTTTATATTAATAAGTATTTAACTTAAAAATCTAAGTTTTCTTGGAAAGTTTACATTTTAACACGGCCCTAGCTCTTAAGGCAGAAGTGATAATGACAAATATATTCAAGTGATTCTTAGCTTATTTCCTTATACTGGAAGAATTTTACTTTTTTTCCTAGTGATCTGAACATTAGTGGGAAAGACAAAAAGTGTCATTTGGAGTTCCCAAGTTATAAATAAAGGAGGTTAACAATGAACAGCAGTGTAAGTAATATTTTTGTTCTGTAAATAAGTATGTGTCTTTTTGTAGCTTTTCATGACAAGCGCTGGAACCTAAATACTGGAGAGCAGTGTAAATGCCTCTCTATTTAATCCAGTATTGTACGTATTTTAACCATGAACTTTGTTTTTGTTTGTGCCAGTCAGAACAGCAACTCTGTAATCCATTGTTAAATTTACCAGTCATGTCTTGATTTACAGTTTCTGTTTATGCACACCAGCTCACACACATGCTCATTTCAGTAAGGAGGGAATATTCCTCTCATTTTTATATCTGGGCCTGGTATGAAGCTCCACGAGAATGACCAAAGATCTACAAAATCCCAATTCACCAAGAAGCACTCAGGAGCCCTGTTGTTTAACCCAGACACAGAAAGATCACAAGTCATAAATACCTATATTGCAAGCAAAAATTCTGCTGGAGAAGCATTTGTTAACAAAAGTTTAAGTTGTGCAAAAGGAGAAATGTTTGTGGGGGTTTTTTTTCTTGTGTGTTTTTTTTTGTTTGTTTCATTTTTTTTTTTTTGAGGAAGGGGAGGCTTGGTTTTTGTTTAATGATAGAAGTTACTGGCAACAGTGGAATCTGTTGGCAGTTGCTGAGGGAACATCCCATTTTGATTTGAAGATTGTTTTCTGCCTCAAACAAATTCCTCTAGTGGTTCCTGTGGTTAATGCTGCACAGGAGTCTAGCAGACCAAGTGATTTGCAGCCAGCCCTGCTGGTTTAGTAACCACAGCCTTTTTTGCCCTTTTCCTTTTTTCTTTTTCTTCTTCTTTTTCTTCCTCTTACATCAAGGTGCTGTGCTTTTCTTTGCCTCAGGCTTCATGGTCAGCATGCATTCACTGCCTGTTGTCCTTGTGTTTCACTTTTTTCTGTAAATGTTCAAACAGCTAATAAGCAACTTGTTAGATACTATTTTTTGCCTTCTGACCATTTAAGTGTTCAGTTTCTACCTTTAAATGGTGTTAAATGGCTCCACTAACAGTGGTTCTCTTACCTCCTGGCAGCTGCTGTCATCCTCCCTTGAGTTATGCTTTGCAGAGGCCTCATGGCTTTCTTCCTCACTTTGTCATTGTAGAGAAAATAATTTAAACTTCAAGTTTTCCAACACAGAAGGACTATTCTGTGACTTCCACAGGCAGTTCTTCAGTCTGACTTATGAGAATCTGTCCTCACACACTTCTGCTATGTCCAGGAAACATTTTGGTGTTTGATCCGATTATAAATCCAAGTTATTTTTTCCTTTTGGCTCCTAAGAATTTCCAGGAAAGTTTTGTGAGCCTGACAAAAGTTGAAAAACCTGAGTATCCTAAAAACTGCCCTGGAGACTCCTGAGAGCTGCTCAGATAGTTAGGATATATGCGCCTTGGTTGCCAGGTGGTCTAACTCCTTCCTAGAACAGCTCAGCTCCCGTTTGGTGTGTTTGGCTGCCCTGGCTCTCTTGCTGGTGGGAGTGGATGCAGCTCAGGGAATGAATGGCTCTCCAGCTGCCAAAAGCATTCCTACATCTGTGGGATGAACTCTTCAGGATCTCTCTTAGCTGGGCTGGAGATGTGGCAGAAGTTACTCTGTTGTCCTTTTCCCATCCTCCAGCTTGACGCAGTGCTCTTCACTGGTGTGGTTAGCTTGGTGCTGCTGTATGCTTTAGAAAGACAAAACTGTCAGGTTTCCTGTTTTTTTGTTTGGTTTTTCTTTTTTCTCCCACCAAGGGTGCACTGAAGGGTTCTTGAAGTGTTTGTTGATAAAATCAGGATGTCGAAAGAAAAAGTTTGGGCCACAGGAACAAGTGCTCTGAAGTTAGGAAGTATCTGTTACATGGATGACTGCAACATGCAGTTTGGCACAGACTTGCCCGATATTTGGGTTTTCAGTTAGCTGCATAGGTTAGCATGCTGCTGTGGGTGTTTTAAAGTCTGGGTTGCTCTGGTTACAGCGAATTGGCAGGATGACTCTCCCTGTAATCCCTGCATGGCTCCAGGGATGGGTGGGAGCCCGCAGTGCTGTTCAGATTTGTGTCTTGCCAGATCTCTAATACATCCCACTTGTGTTTTATGATAAGAGCTTTTCAGAAGTATTCCTGAAGGGTGGTTTAAGCCTGTATTGTTTTATATGGAACTTTTCACAGTTGAAGGGGGTGAGTTGGAGGGCGGGTGTGTGTGTGTGTGTGTGTGTGTGTGTGTGTGTCTGTGTGTGAGTTAAGAGGGAAAGCCTTCTGTTGTATCTAAGATGCTGTAGCAGGAAACTCTGCCTGGACTTCTGGCAGCTCAGCCCCCGTGGCTGTGTTAAGTCCAGGCCTGGACATGATTTACTGTATGGGTCTGTCTTAGTTCTGAGACCAAAAGGATCCCACCTGCTCCTCCACACCGCCAGCACTTGCCATCTTTTCTGTGCTGCTGTTGCATTCAAGAAGTTCCAACTTCTGCTGAAATTTCAAACATTTTTTAACTTTTATGTCTTGTTTGCACCAAACCTACTCCATCTCCAGTGAAATTTCATGTGATATAGAGACTGTGCTTGCTGGCCAGATCTAATAAGCTACAATTTTACTTATAAGAGCATATTATGTCATTTTTCTTTCTCTTCAGTATGGCTATCAGGCTGTTTATCATAAGTGCACTGGTGGGTGGATGCCCACCCAATCAACTAAACTTTGTGTTTCTTGACTTTACACCTCTTGATTTTATAATTTAGATTAACTTAAGGTGTTCTTAAAGTACTTAAATGTAATATTTCAAAATACCTAGATATCAGTGCTTAATGGCTTTAACTGTGTGTTGAAAGATTATTTGCTACTCTATATCGATTCTGCAGTTGTTTGCAGTGTTTGTTGTTGCAGAAATTGCTGCATCCCCAGATGAAAATCATTTGTCCTGTGTCTCATTTTGGTGTTCGGTCGTTGTGAAAGTCAACCTGATCTGTGAAACTGCACAAGTAAAACAGTTGCAGTTTGGCTGAAATTTCTGCATTTGTTTTGGAGTTAATTTTCTTGAGAGTGGATTTAAATAAAGGATAGAAAATTGTAAAGCTTGAGTGAGCTCAGAGATGTGATTTTTTTTTTTTCTTTTTTTTTTTTGAGGTAGGACTTCAGACTCCTGACTTGTGAGCTTCTCCTTTATTTTACACCAGAATTTGCTTGCTGCCTTCTTTTTATTGCTGATGCTGAAGTGACTCATCAGTCTGGCTACAGAAACCTAACCCATGTTTTTTTTTTTTTCTTTAGGCACTCAGTGTTACTGAAACTCTGATCAAACCTTTGGAAAGATTTAGGAAAGAGCAGCTAGGAGCTGTGAAGGTTTGTCCTGCCTTGCCTTTATGTTGTTTGTTTTAACTACTCTGCTTGGATTACATTGCAGTAATGACATGTAATTGGTGAAGAGATACTGATGTTTACATTCCACGTATTCACACTACCCCCCCTCACGCGCTTTGAGAGCTTGCTTCAGAAACAAATGGAAAGTATGTTTCAGAAAGAGAAGAATGTGTCCTATTTTCCAATCCCCCCCTTATCTCTTGTATCTGGAATGGGAGCAATCCTGCTAACAGCCCGCCCCCCCTTCTTCATGGGTAACTCTGTTCTGCTTTGTATCTGCTCGCAGTTGCGCAATCAAAGGCTGAAAAATATAAATTACCCAAACGTGCTTGCTTATTCATATTATTTTAATTATGTTTTTGCAACCTGCAAAGTGAAAATTGCCTTATTTTGCTGCTTCGAGTTGCTTCTGTATGAGTGGGGAAAAAAATTGGGATGGAGAAGCTAAAGACAAGATCCATTTAAAGTTGATTTTTTTTTTTTGTTGAAGGTGTTCAGGTTTTTCTTTTGGTTTTGTTTGTGTGGTTTTTTTTTTTTGGTTTTTTTTTTTTTTTTAAAGATTGTCCCTATGTTGTGTATCTTAAAAGAAAAAAAGGGAGGGGGCAAAGTAAACTTCATGTGTTAAATACAGGCTAGCTTTGCATAAAAATAACAGGGACAATCCTACCTTCCTTCTCCCAGGGAGAAATTTAAATGTTCACTTAAAAGAACAAACAAACAAAAACAAACAAAAAAGGGGCAGGGAGGAGAGAGAAAAGAATATTTAATACAGTTTTCTGTTGCAAAACTCAATTCTGCATTGTTAAACTACCACTCTGCAGATGTTTTATTTTACAACTCTATGACTTCATCAGCAGTGATATTTGATAGTCAAAATGGTGTTTCAGTTAAGAAAGCACTATACATTCTGACTTGAGCAGGAATGATTAACATGTTCTGAGTATGATTTCAGTGTTCAAGAATGGAAAATGCTCTGTTGATTGTAAATCATTACAGTTCAGTAGTCCAATGAGCTTTGTGTAGTTTTATGGACTTCTGAGTATATCAGATGTCCCAACCAACATACAATAAGAACTTGGTCTGCAATATAGGGAGTCTTCCAAAGGAAAAAAGAATTAATTCTAAATGTAACCTATTGTCATAAAAGCAGCCATAATGAATGGATTGTTTCAACAGTACTTTTGGTGTTAAAGAACATTGCTGGATTTGGAGTGAGAACTCCTAATACTTTAAATTACCTCATTATGTTCACTCATTCCCTAGTCAGGATTCTCTCCCTAATGTTTTTAACATGACAATTTACATTCACACAGTCTACATCTCAAATTTTATTTGGATGTTTCTTCCCTTATGTCCCTGGGTACTGTTCTTGTGAAGTTGAAGCTCCTATTTTTGATTTAGCTGTTTTTCTGGTTTTTTGGCCTGAACTCTCAGTGACCTTAAAATAGAGCAGTCTTGCATAATTGTGTAACATTGAAATAAAAATCCTTTAAATAAGCATTTAACTCTTAGAATATTCTTGACTGCATGCTTATTGAATATAATTGAAGTAGTAACACTGGAAATATAACACTGCTTAGCTCTGAAAACCAGGTTATGGCATGTAGTAGTGAAATATTTCAGGAACAATTTGTAGTATTTGCATTAGGAAAAATTTGCACTCTACTATTACAGAGTAAAAGTTGCATCTGCTGCCTCAGATTTTCTGTATTTTGCATCCCCTGCTGATGAAATGGTCTGAGCTAGGCTTAAGAGGAAAAAGAAAAGAAAAAGAGTTTGCTCAGTACTGCTGGAAGCTGAGAGCCTTATTGAATTACCCCTTAGTAAAAGGTGTTGTGCTCTACTCCCAAACTACATGTGTGAAGTTTTTGGCTTTGCCTGTGTAGAAGTCTATAGAGCTATTGTTTTTACTTTTCCTGGCAGCACCCAAAGATGGATGTATCAACAGAAATTTTGCTAATATAAGCACAGATCGCTACCCCCTATTCTTCCTAATTTCCCATATGTTGATATGGCAACTGTAATCACACTAAAACCATATGCATATCTTAATGTTTCTGGGTTGGTAAGGATGATGTGGCTGCTTTTTTAAAGGAAGTTCTTAGGCTTAGAATGGCGAAAACTCCAGCATTTTTGATAAAAGCCCGTACTGAGAAGCAATCCTAAAAAGATTAGATCATCTTCAATAGAATGCCATCTGCAACATCCAGTTGTTCAGAGAACAGAAATGTGTATCACTTATAGTATTAAAACTTAAAGTTTAAGAGAAAATAGGAGAAAGTTTATCTGTAGAGTCTAACCAGCATGGTGGGTAGAATATGATTAAATGAAACATTAAATTGACAGCTGATGGAAAATATTTTAATTGAACTGGTGTCTTTCTGAGGAGTAAATCCGTCACTTCTTGAATATGTAATTAAATACTTGATTTTACTCATTATAGGTGGTTTTCAACTGCAATTTGTTACATTTAAAAATAGCTTCAAAACTGATTGGTTGATTTCATCAATACTGATTTCTATCTTACCACACAGTCAAGAAACTAGAACTGAAGAAATGAAAGGGTTTTTTTACAATCTCTCCTCCTAAATTAGATCCAAGAACTCAGATTTCCTTGAAGCGTTTAGTGGCTGTCCCTCTTCCAGTGCATTGCCTTTAATGGTTAGAGAAATGGGTTTGCACATGTAAATGATACTCATGTGTCTGTGGGAGTTTCTCTTTTGCTAGCATGATTTTATGTTTTATGGAGATTTTTCTGTACTTTAAAAAGTGTGTTGGTTGTTTTTCCTTTTTTCATGGGTGCAGTTAACAGTCTGGTAGAAGCAGAAATTCAGCACAGAGGTCTCTGTATGGCTCAAAAAATCAAGAAATCCTGTGGAATATGGAGCTGTATTTGCTTTGGGTTTTGAATTGTGGAAGTTTTGGAACTTTTTTCCTGGGAAAACTGATATTTCCCTCCAAGTCCTATATTGAAAAACAGGATGTGGATGATTCTTAACAACATTTAAAAAAATGCAATAAATCAAGAAAAGGTTGTTTTCTGGGGCTTTTATAACTTAGAATTTGTAAGCATTTGCGTGATAAGCTTCACTGTAGTGATGCAATGGGATTTTCATTTCAAGTTAGCCTTTAAATGAATTTGAGAAGTGAGTTGGAAACATCCTTTTAGTTTAGGAGCTGTGTCAGTTTGTTTCTCTTTGTTTCTGATAAAGTAGAATTTTAGAATAAGAAAGAAAGAGGCTTTTCTTACATTTTTTACATATAAAGGAATGTTACTTTGTTTCTGTGTCTAGGAGGAAAAGAAGAAGTTTGATAAAGAGACAGAGAAGAACTACAGTTTGTTGGAAAAGCATTTGAATTTATCAGCTAAGAAAAAAGAGCTACAATTACAAGAGGTATTGTTCCCTTTTTTTGTGCAAGCTAAAATTTTTTGAATAAGTATAAATACATATTATGCAAATGTGAAACCAGCATATGTAGTGGTAAAAGAAAAATTTCTGTCATAGGTTGATATTTGCTAAACTTAATGTATCCTTGCTGTTTTCTGAATTGAGGACATTACTTGGTATGTGTAAGAAGCACTGAAGATCACGTTAATTTTTTTATACAGTTAATAGTAAAGCGCAAGTATATTATGAAAAACTCCATTTCTTTTGAGGCTTTACCATCTTATGTGATTTGCATTGCATTGTATGTATTAACTAAGTGTCCTGTGTTAATGCTTTATGCAAAGTTCAGCAACACTTGAATTCTGGAAGGAACTGGTTTTGTGTTTTTTCTTATGTTTTGAAGATCTGTGCTACAAAAAAGCTTGTTGACAATTTATAAATGAAAACCAGATCTTCTTTGCCTGGCATTCTTTCTGTCCCTGTGGGTTTATTATCATCATCCTTATCTGTAATAGCTTTTATTTCAGGAGCAACAGCAAAATAGTATGTGAGAAGACAGCAGAGAAATCTTGCAGAAACTTGCTCTGAGCAGGATTTTTTCCCAGAGAAATGTAATTATGTCAGAATTATTAATGCTCAGTCTATTAATACCTTGTATCATTAAACACTTAATGTTTTCCTCAGAGAACTCTTCTCTCTGCTCTCTAACCCACTGTAAATAATCTATGCCATTTCTCATTAAAAATGGTTAATGTAGCTGGCAAGTTAGCTGGTAGCTTAAGAACTCTGATTGTTCTTGAGTTTCGTTAGAATGTTACTTCTCCATACTGTATTTGCAGCGTACTCCTTCATAGGCATAAAGAAGTTTCTTTTGGGCAGCTGAGCTGTCTTGGTGAAGTTAATGGGCATTGCTTGTGTGTCAGGACCTGTACTTTAATCAAATTGGTCAGCTGCCAAAGAACCTGATGCAGAAAAAATAAAAAAGTATTAATTATGATCTTTTACTTGATGATATCAAGAACCATCTTTCCAAGTCTGAAACAAGACCTAACCTCAATGGAAAAATACAAAATGCCTGCAAGAGGCATTTTGAAGCTGTGTCAAATATACTCTGAAGTTTCAAAGCATTTGTGAAGACTAGAATGGGCAAGTAGGTTTGTTTTAAACATGTTTAAAGTTTCATGAACAAAAACTCTGAAATTCTTCAGTCAGGCTCTTTACTTTGTGCGTCTGATTTTGGAGTATAATTGTGTCAGCAATTAAAAAACAAAAAAAAAGGACTTGCAGCATGTTGTCATAGTGCTAAATAGGAAAAGTTTTCTTGCAGAAGCGTAGAAAATAGCTGTATATAATTGCATGGGAGCTTCCTAATTTAGTATTGTATGTGGCTAGTTCTATCAGTTCCTGACTGGAGTAAATAAAGAATGCAGGTATAAATTTGAAAATTTGGTGAAAAACATACCGTATTGTTGTGTGTCTTACATTAATGTAGCTTTTGACTCTCTTAGTGGAGGAATATTCCTGAAATATCACTGAGACACTGTGTGTGTCTTATTTCTGTATTTCTTTGGCAGTACACAGGGGAATTAAGAGGAACTAATAAAATGGTTGTGTTGAGTATTGTATTCTTGGAGGGGGGCAATCAAAACAATAAACAACAACAAAAAGACAGCTAGAAACAGGCTTAGGTGGGGCTTTGGTGTGTATAGGTCTTGCTATCAATTAGGCAGATGTCCTAGTAGACCACCTTCATAGTCTCTTTCTATGGTGTTGTGGTATCCTTCAGTGGATGTGTATATCATCAGAAGCTTTCCTAACTTCTGAAACAATTCCTGTGTTTTGTGGTTGTAGGATGCATCAAAATGGCTTGGTTCTTTGAAACACCTTTTCTTACTGCTGTGCATATCAGTGCTTTATTTGTTTAATGGCATTTGTTGTCATGCCCCTTTAATTGCTGACAGACTTCTAGCACAGAGCAGTCAAGAATGTCTTAAGGCAAAACTGCCTTAAAGCTGATTTGACTTATCCTCTTAAAGCTTAGCAGTCACTGTTCTGCCTGGAGGATATAGTCTCAGTATTTAAGAGTCTGTGATAGTAAGCCTGGTCCTTTCACCTACCCCTTTCTCCATTGTACTTTGTAATTTAGTGTAGATATGCTAAGTCTTGGGCAATCACTTAAGAGCATCCCAGTGTAGCATTTCTTTAGTGTATTTTAATAAAGTTTTCTGTTGCCTAGTTCTTGAAGTTTTATAATTAAAGAGGCCCATGGACCTTAAATAACAAGTTCACAAAATAATACATATATGCTAGAAAGGTAAATATTTATGTACAGATGAATGATAGCAGAAGGATAAGTGTTCACCGTCAATATGGTGTTGGCATTTTGGCAAAGGTGAGCTAAAAATCAGCTGCAGCTAACAGGGCTGCGTTTTTAAGTATTTAATGCTCTGTGGAAACTTGTGAAGTATGTTACCCACAAATCAGCTTTTTTTTTTCAATTGCTTCTCTTGCCAGAGTGAGCAGAGGTGTGGGATGGTACAGTAGCGTTCTGCTATTTACAGCAGTTATTTGGGTTCTAGAGTAAAGCCTGAAGTACCAGCAATGTGGTTTTCAACAGTAACATCTTTAGTTTGACTGAAAAGATGATTTCCCTCTTTTCTAATGGAAGTTGCTGCTAGTTCCCTCTCTGTGTTTGGACAGGCACCATTTCAGTGATGTTAAAGCAGTGTACAAATAACTGCTGTAATATGTTTGACTAGGATTTTGTAGAAAAGAAGCTTAAAGAGGTGTTATTGGAGTGTTTCTGAAAAATTAGCCTCATGATTCAGAACAACATATGTTACCTAGTAAAAAGAAATGGCTGCTGCCATTTAAAAGTGCATGAATAGTGTAACGGAACAAATCCCAGCCTGGAGAAAATTATCTTATCGTTTGCCACTTGTATGCTATACATGTGTTATTTTGAAGCTGTCTGCAAAATGTCTTTGAAACTTCAATTAGGTGTATTCTGTGTGCAGGCAGATAATCAAGTGGAGCAGAATAGAAAACACTTCTATGAGCTGTCCCTCGAGTACGTCTGCAAGTTGCAAGAGATACAGGAGCGGAAGAAATTTGAGTGTGTGGAACCTGTAAGTATCAGTGAATTCAGCCTATCCTGCCATTCATAAGGGGTGGAGAAGGAAAGCAACTGGACAAAAGCCAAGGAGCTCTGTTTTCTGGGAAAGCACATGCAATTGTGTGACTTAACAGAACGTAAAGCACTCTTGTTACATCTGTGCAAATTCCTAGTACAGATATGCTTAACCAGGTGTCTTAAAGCTTACCTCAGTAGTTACAGTTCATTTGAATACACTGATGTTGGTTTCCAGAAAATGTGTGAAATGTTGCACTGTACTGCAAAAAACGTGATTTGTGGTATGAGATAGAATAGAGGATTCATGAAGATGATGTTAGGGTCAGACTTTCTGCATCTGTATTTTTTTTTAACCACTGAAGTGTTATTCCTGACTAACGTAAGGAATTTTGCTTTCAATGTGAAGTTGCACTTAGGGGCCTGTTATTGGAGAACTGTAGATAAATATCTGAGTGTGCTGCTGGCTAAAAAACTCATTGTCAGGTAGTTTGAGAAGGTTGATTTAAATCACAGTTGAATCTGTGTAGAAATCAAGGGGTTCCACTTGATTTTAGTGGAAATCTTACGTGCTGGGGGAGGGACTCTTCATTAGGGACTGTAGTGATAGGACAAGGGGTAACGGGTTCAGACTTAAACAGGGGAAGTTTAGATTGGATATAAGGAAGAAGTTCTTTACTGTGAGGATGGTGAGGCACTGGAATGTGTTGGCCAAAGAAATTGTCAATGCTTCATCCCTGGCAGTATTCAAGGCCAGGTTGGACAGAGCCTTTGGTGACATGGTCTAGTGTGAGATGTTCCTGCCTGTGGCAGGGGATTGGAACTAGATGATCTTAAGGTACTTTCCAACACTAACTATTTTATGATTCTGTGTGCTGAGCTGGCTTATTTAAATCTCTGAGAAGAGCTTATTCTGAAGTTTCTAAGCTTGTATTAGATCTGAAGTATAAATGCAATTTTGTGAAACAGCAAGAGAATAGTAATAGTGAATTCAAGGAAGGATAGATTATAGAAGTGATCTCCATTCACTCGTGTTTTGAAGTCTGTGTCTTTGGACCAAGTCTGTCCTCTTACTTCGATATGATTATTTTAATGTAATAATGAAAATAGCCCCAAATGACCCTAATCAAAGTAGTTGGTCATTAGGGAGTTAATGACCTGTGTATTTTAATAATATATTCATAATGTATTAATGTAACAAATCTTAACTTAGTTTATTCCTGCATGAAAGTGGGAATAAATTGCTTTAAATGTATTAGTATTGAGGATTTTTTTAATGAATACAAAGCTTTGGCTTCAGTTCTTGTGTTTCAAACCATTTGAAGTTTCCTCAGAGCCAGCCAAATTATGTGTTTGCAACATGTCTCTCTCCCTTTCCTGAGAGCTCCCTCTGGATAGGGCCGAGCTTTGTTGCTCAAATGTATTTGAAGTTTACACTAGGGTAATAAACTGAAATTAGTTAATACCAAATTCTTATCCCCTTTCTCTTTCATAATACTTTAAATTGATGTAGATTTTTGAAATTTTTTTTTATATGACTTCAGACTTTATTCAATACATTCTTTGGTTTATTCTCTTTATGAAAGAGTTGTTCTTTCCTGTGTTACTGTCCTGGGTTCAACAGTAGCAGTCATTTTTTCTCCTTCTTAGTAGCTGGTGCAGTGCTGTGTTTCTGAGTTTCAGTCTGGGAACAGCACTGATAACACTGATGTTTTTAGCTACTGCTTAGAATGTTTACACTGACCAAGGACTTTCTGAGCCTCATGCTCTGCCCTGGGAGGAGGGGAAGCCGGGAGGAAGTAGAAGCAGGACACCTGACCCAAACTAGCCAAAGAGGTATTCCATACCATAGCATGTCATGTCCAGGATGTAAACGGGGAGATACCTGGAAGGGCTAGCTGTCTCTGCTCGATCGGCAAGTGGTGATTGTATTCTCTTCCCTTGTTATTTGCCTTATCATTGTTATTATTGGTGGTAGCAGCAGTGGTTTACGTTATACTTTAGTTACTGGACTGTTCTTATCTCAACCCGTGAGAGTTGCATTCTTTCAATTCTCCTCCCCATCCCTCCAGGAGTGGCAGGGGGGGAAGGACAGGTTGGGGGGGGGGAGGGAACAAGCAGGCTACATGCTTTTCTAATTTACGACTAAGCTTAAACCATGACAGTTACTCACTTCTTTCCAACAACCTAACCGAACAGAAGAGGTTGACAGTAGTGTACCTCACCCTATTTCAAATATAGTATAACTCCTTCATTCTTTTAAATTGAAACACTGAAGTCAGAAACTGTAATGCGGATCATTTACTGATTCTGACAGAGGGTCACATCTGAATACAAAAAGTGGTGGTGGGTAAAGTTACTGAGGAAAAGCTTCGAACAAGCCAGATGTCTCTTAATGAGAGTTATCTCAGTGTGATCTTTAGCTAGATAGGAGATTGACCAGAGGAAAGGTGACTAAATGACAGAATGATCATTACCTCCTTATGCACAAATGTTTATTCCAGACATCATTGGCCTCTGAGCAGCTGCAGGAAAACATTACATAGGAAAGTTTGGGAGATAGGCAAATATACGTTGCTTATAGTCAAATTTATCAAGATCAGTTGTGAAATTCCAGAGACAGGACTATCCATACATCTCTATATACATAGTTGATAATTTGAGTCAAGGTTGTTACTCATAAATTGTAGGTATTAGTGGAGATTTGCTCAATAAGAATCCTCTGTCATCTCTTGTCTTGCCAAACAAGGCTATGTGTGTCAGTCGTATTCTGGTAAATAGAGTTTTTCATTTTAACTAGTCTTTTGTTTGTATTTCAGGTGCTATCATTTTTCCAGGGTTTGTTCACTTTCTATCATCAAGGATATGAACTTGCTAAAGACTTCAGTCATTACAAAATGGCCCTGCAGATAAATATACAAAATGTAAGTTGAGATTGATATCTATGCCTTCCGAATTTTTTAAGCAAAATTGCACACTTCAGTTACCGTATGTACAGTAATTGCCAATTTATTCCTTGGCGTTAGCGCGTTGCCTGCGAACTTTGGGTATATAGTGCCATCTCCTGGCTAATCAACCGCATCATTGAACAAATCATTGCTAATTCCAGTGATATTTTTTGTCATTTGTAATGCTCCTCTAAAAACCAAACACCAAATAAAAGGCACCTGCTACTTTTTCTAGTTTTTTATAGAAACATAACACAAGGATTATCATAAAAGAATTTAACAGTGAATGAAGTCTGTTAAAATACAACATACAACACTGGAGAATTCAGATGGGTGATCAAAGGGCAAGTTTCTCAGTATTTCAGGTGTTTTGGTTTGTCTAGAAGTAGCCCTTTGGGCAAGAATATTCCTGTTGGTTTGAGGTACAGGGCTGTATAAGGCGACTTGGTGTTCATACCCATGTTGTACTTGACAAAGCAGTGTGTTCATCCAAGGATCGGCTAACCAGGGCCCACCACTGGCTAGCAGGCCCTCCCTCCAAATTGCCAAGTGTGATATGCTGAGGACTGGGAGAGCAGGAAGCAAGGTGACAGGCTACAGCAGTGGGGCTGACAGTCACTAGTTGTGGTCTGTTTGCTTTCTTGAGATTTGTTGAAGAATAAAACTCTCTCAGAGGAACTTGGATGTGCCAGAGGCCTGTTGGTAGGGAACAAACCATGTACGTTACTGTGAATGAGGAGTTCATGATGGTGTGTCTGTTCTGTTGACCTCTAAGGGCACATGGAATTAAGACGTACAAATTGATTCTCAGAAGTTGCAGCCTATTTTTAGAAATGGCTTAACTAGGAGGCAGTTACAGGGAGGTGGGAAGGTGGAAAGGCGGAAGAGAGAATCATGGTCCTTGTATTATGTAGTGACATGATTCATGTGTCGTAATACCATTCCTTTAATTTTCTTCTCATATGTTTTAGTCTCAAGTTTTCTCTCGAGCTGTTGTTTGGTTTGGGTAGGGGAACTGAGTAGTGGTAACTTCATAAGCAGACTTTCACAGCAGAAGTTAGTGCTTCTGGAAGAAATTTCAGGACCACCTTGGTTCCTCCTTGTGCTTAGCTTAACTTAGAGAAGCATGGAGCTGCAGTGAATAGAGAGAGGAGAGCTGATCAAAGATGAGAAGAAATGAAACATGAGAGGGAAGCTGTGGTACAGTTTTAAATAGCTGGATTTCAGATTAGAGATGGAAAAGAGCCAGTGCAGTGGTCTGAAGAAATGATGAGCAATAACAAGGCAAGCTAATCTCAACAGCTGCATTTTCAATTGCCTGAATGGCTGGCATTATAGTGTGCCACATCAAATCCAGAAGAGATGGAGCATTACAGCTCAAGTTTTATGAATAGATAAAAAGATTTCAAAATGCTGTAGAGAGAAAGGAGGCAAAGTTTAACAGTTATCTGAGGTAAAAGAAGAACAGAAGGAAGCATCTGAAAAGATTGTGAGAGGACATGACACACTTACCTTTGTGTTGAAGGTGAACTAAACATCCCAAAGGGAAAACTAAGGCTTAGCTGTGGTACAGCTGAGCTGCTGGCAGAACACTGGATTGACAGGTTAGAAGTTGAAGGGTACAAGATTCAGTAGGGAGAGCCTTGTTGGATATCGAAGCGATTTGAGAGTTGCCAGTACAGCTGTAGTAATTGCCATCCATTTCATTCACATTGTCTTTACTCTGAGAATTATGCTGTGATTTTTCTCTCCACACCCTGCCCCATACCCTACTTTCTCCTCACACACACATGTGCACACACACACATACACGTGCACACACCCAAAAATGCAAGAATTAAAAAACAAAGAAAAAAACAGCCTTGTAGCCCAAGCTCTAGTAAACTGATTCTTCCAACAGTCTTTTTCTCTTGTAAAAATCCTCTATCTTCAACTAGATTCCCCCTTGCCCCCAGGACTTCTCTCTTTCTATGCCCAGCCCTGCACAAGGATCCTTGCAGACCTGACCATGCTCTTGTGCCCTGCAAGCAAACCTGGCCTTCCTTGGGAAGAGGAGGTATATCCATGCTGGTGCAGCAGCTGTGGTTAACCCCTGGTTAAGCTCAGCTTTTGTCACAGCACAAAGGCAGATAGAAATTTTCTTGAGGTTTCTGGAACCTATGGTGCTCCATCCTGCCATTCCCAGAGTGCATTTCCCAAGCTCAGATTTGTGATCACTGCGCAGCTAAGTCAAATGTCCTGGTAGGATCATTTAAAGCATCTAACTTCAGAGTGATCAATGCTCATATGGGAAGGTTTAAATGTGAGCACTCTGTCACTATCAGTTTTTTGTCTTTGTCCTGAGCACAGAGCACAATTTTTTTTTAATGCAGCTCTTCTAGGTAATTATGAAAAAGAGCTCAGAAAATTGCTTGGAGCCTTTGTAATGGGTTTATGTGCAGGGCCTAACTCCAGAATTTGCAAGCAGATGTGACCTGAAATTGAGATGATGGATATGGGGAGGGTTCAGAACAGTGGTTTTGCCCAGAGGTAAGATGACAGTTGTTCTTAGTCATCACCTAAACAATATCTTCAGCTTTCCTTTATAAAACATATGGGTATGGGTGGCTGCTCTGACCAGCTTGCATGGACTGTGTTAGTGCCCGTGAATAAACTCCAGCATAAATCTAGAATTTGAATGTACAGGTGACTAGTCAGGAGCATAGTGTTAACTGTCTGTGTACAAGAATGGACACTTGTTTACATTCATGGTGCATTTGTCAATACATGCACCTATATGCTTGTCCTGGGTTAAAAAATAAAACTGGTGGGGCAGCATTTTAGGAAGCTCATCTGTTTTCAGAAAAATGAAGGTGCTCTCAAAAATCAGCAGGACACACCAACAAGCATCTTGGAACGATGTGCTTTCCTCAAAATACATGTATCAACTGGGGAAAATACTAGCTCAGAATTTACATGTATATTTTGAGTTCATGGAATTTGGGCAAGCAGGTATGGGGGAAAAAACTAGGTATTACTATGATTGTTTTGGGTTTTGTATGTGCTTACTGGCCAATTGCTAGTGCTTTTCAGATCAAAGAAGAGTTTCCTGTTTCAGGTGTGAGTGCTCTGTGATTTTGTGTAGTCCTGTTGTGTAATTTGTGGATGGTGTGGTTACTTTCTGTTTGTTTTTTACTAATATTCTAATAAATATTTCTCCTGTGGCTGTTTGCAAACTTTGGGTTGAGTGACATTCAGGAATAGTAATCAACTGGACTTTATTTTTTTTTTTGCTTGTTTTTATGCTTCTGCTTGTATGTGATCTAAACATTTGGCATGTATATAGTCTCAGTGTGTAGTCATTGTGAGCTTCCTGTCACTATTTTCTCAATAACCACAGAAAATCCTCTCCTTCCTGACAGCTAGTATGAATCACATGAACTAAGCCGACATTTGTAGTAATATTTTATAAGGAAACTTTAATGTTCAAATCCAAAGTAATTTTGCACTCAGTATTTCACTTCTTTCTGAACAGGCCAGTGCATTGGTCTAGAAATCTACTCTGGCAACAGACTGACTTGGGCGGGGGAATAATTAATTTATTACCAATCAAATCACAGTATGATAACGAGAAATAAAACCAAATCTTAAAAACATCTTCCTCCCACCATTCCCTTCTTCCTAGGCTTTAGTCCCAAACTCTCTACCTCCTCCTCTCCAGCAGCACAGAGGGATGAGGAATGGGTGCTGCGGTCAGTTCATCACACGTCCTCTCTGCTCCTTCCTGTGCAGGGGAGGACTCCTCACATTCTTTCCCTGCTCCAGCATGGGGTCCCACTCAAAGGAGGCAGTCCTCCATGGACTTCTCCAGTGTGGGTTCTTCTTCACATGGGTTGTTCATGAACTGCTCCAGTGTGGGTCTCTTCCATGGGCTAAAGTCCTTCAGGAGCAAACTGCTCCAGCATGGGTCACAAGTCCAGCCAGCAAACCTGATCCAGTGTCAGCTCCTCTCTCCAGAGGGCTACAGGTCCTGCCAGGAGCCTGCTCCAGTGTGGGCTTCCCAAGGGGTTGCAGCCTCCTTCCAGCATCCTGCTCAGGTGTGGGGTCCTCCATGGCCTGAGGGGCACAGCCTGCCTCACCATGGTCTTCACCATGGGCTGCAGGGAAAGCTCTGCTACAGCACCTGGAGCACCTCTTTCCCCTCCTTCCCTGACCACGATGTCTGCAGAGCTGTTTCCCTGTCATGTTCTCCCTCCTCTTTCTGGCTGCAGTTGCACAGTTCTGTTACCTCTGCTTTAACTCTGTTATCCCAGAGGATAATAGAGAGCAACCACTGTTGCTGATGGGCTCGGCCTTGGCTAGTGACGGGGTCAGTCTTGGAATTGACTGGCATTGGCTCTTCTGGGAATAGGGGACGCTTTTACACAAACCACCTCTGTAGCCCCCCTGCTACTAAAACCTTTCTGCACAAACGTAAGTTACTGTAACTGCTATCTGTCAGGAAGAGTAAGTCTTTCTTCCACTCTCTCTACTAATGGGTTTTTGCTGTCTTGTTTTAGACACGAAATCGTTTTGAAGGAACAAGATCAGAGGTAGAAGAGCTCATGAACAAGATCAGAAGAAATCCACAGGAACATAAGAGAGCAAATCACTTCACAATGGAAGGCTATCTCTATGTACAGGAAAAAAGTAAGGTGTATTTTTGTATTCCTATAGTGCCCGTATTGTGCATATAGGCAAGTCTTACTTCTGCAAGTAACATGAGTATGTAGAGAATCTACAGTTTATCAAACAGGCAGCTAAGTAGATGTTCAAAGCCTTTAATGGCAGTGTTATTGTGGCTCATAAAAAGAGCATGATGCTGTGTGTCAGTTCTTAGCAAAGGTGACTGAATTAAGAGAAATTTTATTTGACCAAAGGATGTATTTAATTTTATTTTTAATCCCTTGCTAATGACCTCCACTAGGGCTGTCAAACATTTGTTGTAGTCAACAACATGAGTTTTCAAATTAACCTCTGAAAATTGGGCTAGTCTAGTATGATGAAATTGACTGTCATTTCCTTGATTCAGTGGCATGCTTTCATTACCTAATTGTGATCATGGGGTCAAATAAACCAGGCTATATACTAGAAAGCTAGAGTTGAAAATCTTGCTGTGGAAGGTGCATGTGACACAAATCCTATCTTGTCAATGCTTTGCATCAACCTGCCTCATTCTAGTAAGAAAGCCAAATAATGGGCAGAGGTCTTAACCCTCAAGGAATGGCCACAGAGTAATTTATTTTTGTGAGGTTTTTGGGTTTTTTGGGTTTTTTTTTTGTTAATTAAACATTTTGCATAAATTTGTGTATTTCAGTTGTGCCCTTATAGAAAGTTTGCTTATTCTGATGAGAGTTTTTACTTTTATGATATTTAATTGATTATTGTTTAAGTAAAGGCTTCTGTAAAATGTTCACAAATTGAAGTCTCTACCACATTCTTGATGGTAACATTGGCATTACATCATTCGGAAATAAGTTTTAAGAGAACTAGCAGTAAAAAATTAGAAAAAAATCATTATTCTGTGAGATCAGTTCACTGGTGTTGATCATAATGAGCTTTGGAATCAGCTGAAAGGATCTGGGAGAGATGGGTATACCTGAAGCTGAGTTGGGGAGGAGCAGTGAGACTGTCCAATTGTCCATGTTAGGAGCAATGAAGTCCTCTGTTGGCTTGAGCCATTTGTAGAAGGGCTTCTCTGATACTCTCCAGAGTCCTTCAGAGCCGAAGATTCCTCAGCAGACTTTTCTTTTTAGTCAATTAATAGAAGTGAGGAGATACAGAGGATCAGAATACAAATTTTAGCAGTTAACATTACGGTGCAAATCTGTATCAAGGGAGCTGGGCTCGTAAGTGGGTGTAGGGTGTGCACTGATGAATAGTTTGAACTGAGTTTTGGTGTCAGAAAATGGGATCCAGACCCTCATCAATAGGTTATGTAGAGCTTGTGTTAATCTACAGCTCAAGTTATCAAGTGTAAAACTAGGTTTCCATGATCTGCCTAAAAAAAATTTCCAAGGGATGTTTGTTTTGTAGGGAAAAATTATTTTGTTTATAGCAGCGAGACAAATATATGTTAATAATTCTTTCCATTTGTCATTAAGCATAGATGTGAAATACATGTATCGCTTTGTAGATTAGTAAGCACTGGTTAACATTTGTATTGCTTTCTATTATGTTCTTAATTCATGCCTTTGTTTTAAATACTGCATTAGGAATTAAATGGAACTTTTAAATATCATTTTGGAAAGCAAGAGAAGAAAGCACAGGAACTGGAAAAAGTACCTACTATTTAATGCTTCTGTGTTATGTAGGGCCTGCTCCCTTCGGTTCCAGTTGGGTGAAGCACTATTGCACGTATAGGAAAGAGACGAAGAAGTTCACCATGATCCCATTTGAACACAGATCAGGAGGAAAAGTTGTAAGTATATTTTTGATATTCTACTATTCTATTTGTCCTTTATCAAGATTAGAGGATGTGTCAGGTAAGATGCGTCAAGTACTTTCCCTCTCTACCCCTTTTTTTCTCCTTCATGCTATTCAGTCTGCCATTTAAGGACATTAACCTGAAGTAATGGATGGATGAATAGATAAGAATTCTGTAGACTTTTCAATTGCTTCCTTTTAGAAGACCAGAGAACATGATACAGATAAAATGCAGTGTTTCACCATTTGAGATCTGGTTTGTCCATGAGGCATTAAACTTGTTAAACTATAAATCAGGAAATTATAAGAGGCTTAAAAATTTCTTTCTTATGTGCTTCAATCTGATTTTTCTCTGAGAGATTTAAGTACTAGAAGAGGGACTAGAATGGAGAATTTTAATAGGAATATAATTCGTACTGACAACTGAATGTAATTTCAGATATCTTTGATAGCATCTGAAATATTCAAAACCCAAGATTGTTGATCTTTAAATAGCTTTAATTCCTGTTGAAATAATTGGGAATTGAGGGCATTCAGCACCTTCAGAGATGACGTGTTAAATAAATGCATTAATATGGATGAAATGCATTTTGTTGCAAGGAAAAATGATCTCCAAAGATGGAAAATAATGCTTGAGTCAATATTCCTGTAAATGTACACTCTGCCCTATCTTCAAATTTGGTTAGAAAATCATGTTGTTGGAATTTTATCAGGGTATTATATTCTATTAGTTTGAGCAGAGGGGAGATGGCTTTCATTGTTTTGAGGGCTGTGTATATTTACAAATATATTGATTTTGGAGGAATCTTTCAAAAGCTCTGGAAAATCTGCCATACTGAAAATTAGTGGCATTTGGCTTCCTTAATCATTTCAGTACTTCTGTGAATTTTTTATCCTGATTTACTCTAATTATAATAAGCCATTTTAGTTAATATAATATGTGTCTAAGCATTCGTCATTCTAAAATGCTTATGAAGCCATTTTTGCTGTATTAAAAGATCTCCCTTTTTGAAACCCACAATGCAATTACTCCTTCAGTGACAAACTCCTGTATCTGGAGATGTTGACTAAGACAAGAAATAATTAAAATCTGCAGTGAATCCTGATTAAATCCTGTGCAACTCATGCAGTGTTCACAGATGAGTGTTTGATTTCTGATTACTTACTCTAGATAAAATATGATTCTAGTGTTGGCTGATCTTGAAGAAAGGGCTGGTTCTGTAAGCCAGATAAAAGACAGTAAAGGATCGGTCTTTGCTGTAAAATGGGACTCATTATGTGCATATATTGTAACATATGCAAAATATTTGTAGCAAAATATTTTTGTTAGTTTAAATTACTGTGGTCATAAGTCATGCTGTAAAGTACAAGCTAAAATGGGCTCAGTATTTTTGTGTTTACATCCTATAAGTGACCATGGAATTTATATGCTATTGTGCACAGATGTGAATGGCAACTGTGAGCAAATTCTTTTGCAAGTGTCAGTTTTCAGTATAGATTTTGCCATTGTTTTAGTGTAAATTTATCTTACTTGGTTTGTATAGCTGGTTTACTGAAACTTTTGATTACTGGGTCAAACATATAAAAACCCCTTTCTTTTCACAGGGTGATGAGGAACTCTTTGTCCTTACCTATTGTACCAAAAGAAATATAGATACTATAGACAGGCGATTCTGTTTTGACTTAGAAGCTTCAGACAGGTAAGCTCATGAAACACACTGGAAAGGACTCTTTTTAAGTAGTAGTTAATATTACTGTAGTATTACTGTTGTGCTTTGTTCTTATTTTTTCAGTGGTCATTCTGCCAATGACCATTGGCAATGGACCATTCTGCCAATGGGAAGTAGTCACTAGAGGAGGAGGCAAGCACTGCCATGGATTCTACTGGATTTTACCTCAGTTGTGTGTAGCAGAAGTAGGGAGGGTCTAAACTGAAATGTCTACATTTTATGAACTCACATAAAAGAAAGGCATAGGAAAAAATTAGCTATCCTAGTGAAGAAACATGGCTTAAATGGGAGTATGCATAACTGTAGTGGAAGATTATGATCACACTAATAATTCATGCAGTCATGACCATGTTGTATCACCAGCCTCCTTTCCAAAATGACATATTGCTGGAGATTTATGCTGGATTCTCAGACTTGCAAATAAGAGCATTGGGATTTTGCCTTTTTTTTTTGTTTTGTTTTGTTGCCTTATTTAAAAAGAGAAGAATGGCTCATTTATTTCACTAAAAGGATCTTACAATTTCTTACAGTTTTGTCAGTGTTGTAGTCTTCCTTTATTAAATGAAGATGAGAGAATCCATCTTAATAGGATGCTGCAAATAAATGCAGCTGTAGTAATGTTATGTTCTTTTAATGCAGATTGTATCTGTGCAGAATAGGATCATATCTAGCATTAGACATTAGATATAAATTAGTGGACTGTTGGTTGAGTTGTTGCATCCAACCCTTCTGAGCTGTTTTTAACCAACACATTTGCGCCTTACTTATACCATTAAATTATATTCTAATTTATCATGCAGTAGATCTTCAAGTTTTGTAGGTTTTAGGGTTTTTTCCAATCAAACTGATAGTGCACTTCACTTTAAATGCAGTGCGGCCAATGCTGTCAGGCCCCTCTGTCCTATGATTGCTGGTGGTCTGCAAATATGTCTGTGAATAGGGATCATTATATGCACATGCAGTCTTAGGTCAGAGACCATGCTTGGCTTGCATGACCAGTCAGACTGGCCTGTCTGAGGCATGCCTCTTTAATAAGCAATGGGCAAAGGAATGTGTAACTCCTGTTGCATCTGAAAACTTCCAGTTCTCTTGGCAGATAACAAGATACTCATTTACAGCTTGGGTGGCATTTGTCACAAGTCTACAGCATGTCTTGTAATCGCATTTTTGTTTTGAGGAGGAGGTGGCTTAGCTATTCTAACACTGTGTCCCAACAGTAAGGAAGGGAGTGAAGTTTTATACTTTTGACATCAGCTCCTTTTGGGTCAGTAGATTGGTCAGTGTCAATAACAGATTTTGACCAAAGTCTGATAAAGCTGCTAAAAAAGTACCATGAGAAACATCAGTCTAACCCCCTCTGTGTGTCATCTCTGTTCAGTAGTGTATCTGGAGTTTGAAGAGATGGATGGAGATCAGTGTTTCCTTGATCCTGCAAAACATTTGTTTTCAATATCTTCTCTGGTAAAAGTGGGAAAAGTCTAATCCATCTTTCTGTCCAGCTATAATAGACCAAACTGGTCCACTGTGACCTTCATATCAGACATTTTTTTTTTAATAATATATGTGTGTAGTACTGAGATGTTCCCATGGAGATTAGCTCTGTGCTGCGGGCCATTAGCTTGTTTCCTTGGTATCAGCTCAGGGCATACTTATCCCTTGGCTTGTCCAAGTTAAAAAATAACATACAGATTGACGGCTGGCTGAGGGGTTTTCTTTGTTCCTCTGCTGTGAAAGGAGGCAAGATTGTAAAATTGTAGGAAGACCTTTTCAGTAGACAGTATTCAGCCTTGTGTGTGACTTGAGCAGAGTTTGGAGCTGGCTGAATGTTTATGGATTTTTTTTTTTTTTTAAAAAGAAAGCCAAGATTCTTTTATTATTTTTTTTTCTTTAAATTCTGATACTTATGACTAGAAGCTCTGAGAGTGCTAGGATCATGGCTAAATCTCTGGAGATAGATGTTTTTTTCTGGTTTTTGTACTTCATCATGCTTAGTTGACTGTGAGTAGGACAAATGGAGATACATTTAAATCTTAAGGAGACAGCAGAAGTCTTTTGGGGTAGCAAAAAGACATTCTATTCATAAAGAGCACTATCCTTCTGAAATAATACTTGGATTTTAATTTTACCAACACAGGACAAGGAGCAGAGAAGGCTTTTTTATCTCTTCTGACTTTAAGTTGAAGACAAATAATGTTTCATGCAGCCTCTAGGTGATACTCTGATACCTTGGCAGTTGCAAATTTAGTGGAAAAAAAGGGGAGTTTGCCCTACATAAAAGCAATTTGTTTCATTTTAGTTTTAACTAGTAAAAGAAAGCAGACAAGAAAAAAACAAAATCAGCATGTGAGGGTTTTTTGGTGGGTTGTTTTTTTCTTTTTCTCTGTGTGTGTGGTTTTTTTTTTTGTTATTGTTGTTTGGGGTTTTTTTTACGTTAATTTAGCTAGTTACTTAGGGTATTTTTTTTCCTACCAAGTGATTAAGTTTGCATGTTTATGATGATTGCAGCTCTGTGCTACTAGCAGACCAGTTTGCATTGGAAAAATCTTGCATGGCATGAGAAGCTGCTTTGCTTACTCTTACTTCTAATACCAGTATTAGCTTCTTCTAGTCATAAAGACTATTAATTGTAGAAATTAAGGCAAAGCTTCCCTCACCCACTCCGAGAGCTCAGTGTCTGTCACCGAGAGTAGCAAGAGATTCCATTTTCATGACTTAATATTTTCCTCAATCTAACTGATGAAAAGAGAATGACTTGCTTGGCTGGTGCCATTTTCCAAAGTTATAGTTGGGTCTCCTGAGTTTAGATTGGTTTGCTAGACGGTGTGTACATGCCTTGTCCTCACATGGCATCCAAAAAGAGATTTTGAGCAGAAGGTATTTGTACCTATTGAGCTTTACACTGCAATTTAATTGTGTAGTTTGATAAAATTTATGGCAAGGTGAAAACCAACTATAAATTTCTCTAGTTGTAAAAATATGGTGTGTAAACTGTTGCAGTTTTAAGTAAAAGTGGGATTTGTGTCGGTTTCTTCTGTGCTGTTGCTTTTAGATATAACATTTCCCCCTGCAGCTCTTTTGGTATTTGAAAATAGATTTAATACAAAAGAGAGGTGTAGAGAGAGAGAATGTTATGAATTAGTTCTCTATTTCTATCCATCTCTATATAATGAGATTTACAAATTTTCCAAAAGTATTGGCAGGCTGAATACAATGATTTTTTTAATTGGCAGAAAAATAATTACCCAAATAACCTGCTCTGCTTTTAACTCTCCTTGTTTTGTGCACTATGCTGAACCACACAATTACTCTTCTTAGTTTCCTGTTACGTAAACGCAAAAGTAGATTTTGTTAATCTGTGTTCATTAATACCTGCATCCCACAGTTGTTCATCCCTGCTTTTTGGGAAGTTATGATAGTAGAGTTTTGTAATGAGATGGTGCATTAAGAATTGATAATTTTTTTAAAGATATTTACTGTGTAACTATAATAATTGTCACTACTCTAAAGCTGAAGACTGCACATTGGGTAAGTTGACAAAAGCCATTTTGTCTGTAACAGCAACGCAAAAGCAAGTTTGTTTAGAATTCAGAAAATGCAGGAGCTCATAGCAAGTGTTGGGGTCAACAAGCTATCAATAATGAGCTATTTCAGATAAATAGTTTTGCAGATTACGTTCACTTTCCTTTTTCCTCTCTATCCTCTGTTATCTCCTACTGTATGTATCAGTTCTATACGTTGTATTTTAAAGGTGAGTAGTGTTCAGTAACAAAGTGAATAAAACAACCCTGACTTTTAGGATAGTGGGTTTTTGCTTGTGGAAAGTAGAATTTGTAGTCATTGGTGAATGCAGTTACTCTGTGTGGTTGGTATATTTGCAGGCCTGGAGTTCCTGTGACCATGCAAGCTTTTTCTGAGGAAGACAGGAAGCTGTGGATGGAAGCCTTGGATGGAAAAGAAGCTGTAAGAGTCTTTATTTTATATCTATCTGTGGTGTAATGGAGAAATTCTCTTACACCCTGCTTCCTGGTCCCATTTATACTTTAGTAACCTGAGATTATGTAGTTTGCAAAACGGCATATTCAATGAAGAAAGAATAAAAGTAAAATTCAGGAGAGATGAGTAACTTGGTTAAGCTCGATGCAGATAACTGCTAATGCTAATAGGAGAGATTTTTCATTGTAATGACAGCATTGATTTTATAAATGGTTTCCCATCACAATGTTGTTATTGGTATTCTAGGGAATGTCTAATATAACCATGTATACTTAGCCTTATGCTGACATGCTGCGTTCCAGTGGCAAGACTTGCATGAGTTACGTTATATGGTATTATTATTATTTTATTTATTTTTTTTTTTAAACTAGATCTAAAAAATCCTTGTCAATGGGAATGAAGTTGTACTTGAATTTGCTTGATTTCTAGTTTTACATCAAGAAATGAGTCTGAACTGCAGAATTGAAACATGCTGCAGATTAATCTTACAATCATAAATACTGGTCTTGCAGGCCAAAAATAATGGGTCACATCACATGTTTGTCCCTGGTAGTTGGCTGCTGGGGATTTTAGCAGTAGGCTTTATTGACGTTATTGTTGTAAAATTCTTGTTTCATCTGCAGATCTGTTTATTACCATCAGATGTTGTCTGAGGTTCACTCAGCCAACTTAAAACTTCTTACAGCTTCTGGGAATGCTGGGCTTGGGATATAATTCCCAGAATTCGTCAAAGCAGTTCACAACCGAGTGAACTTGAACTGTGGTAAACTAACCTGCAGAGAAACATAGGAGCATGGAGTGTGTAAATCACAGTTGATTTCTGCGGCTATGCTAACAGCTGAGATGGTTCTGTTCCCCAAGGGACCATATTTGTTGAGATTTTTCTTTGTTTTTTGTATTTACATCCTTAAAAAGTGCAATTATCTACTTTCTGAGGGGGCATAGACCTCTGGTCCTTCTGTTAGAGCTGTTGTTAGAGGTGACACTTTCTAACTTAAAACAATTGTATTTGTGCCTACTGGGCATTAAGATTGGGGGTGTATGGTTTCTGGTTTCTTAAGATTCTTTAAAATAATTTGTCTTTTTACTCTTTTTATGTTAGCTGTTCATCAATATGAATAGAGCAAATGCAAAACGAGAGGGAAGTAAGTATTTGAATTACTATTAAAGCTGGTTTTTGTTAACATTTTACAATTGAGAAAGGCTAAAGTAAATGTTTTTTCTGTGGTCTAACATAATTAAATATTTTATTTTTAATCTCAAATTTTGAATGTACTTTGTGGATTTTGTAATTAATGAGTTTTCCAATAACTCAGTTCAGTACATATGTAAGAACTGTAGGAGTGGACATAAGCTGCAGAAACAGCCTGGTTGATTTTGCTAATTTATCCTGGAAATTGACTCAAAAAAGAGTTAATTTCTATGTAAATGCATCATATTTCCTAATCCAGATTGTGTGTACACATCTGTTAGAACACATAAGTAGGTTTTTAAAAGCAATCAGAGCTGACAACATAATGGTCAGCAAAAAACCTGAATGTGCGTATTTAAAATGTAAACCATAATAAGGGAATAGAGAAGATGGCTTTCTTTAAATGATGCTAGCTTTCTTCTGTTAGCAAAGTGTATGAGTGAAAACAGTTATCCTTCTTGCATTATCAGAGAGTTTATGCTTTATTATCATATTATTATTATTAATTGTTGCTTAAAGCTGGATCCTGGTGTTATTAATAAAAGTTTTTCCACCAATGTTTATTTTTGTGGTGCAAGACCAGGTCCCCAGAAGCAAGAAGGCCAGATGTTTGGGGGAAGAACAGTTTTGCAATATAAGCTTTTAAATGAAGTTTTGATGTGAAGAAGAAGAATAAGATAGAAACAACAAACGAATGCTGGAACTCAGATGTTGTCCTGTTAATACATCTGCTTTTGTATAGTCAGATCATTAGCTGCTGTGAAATGATATACATGTGTCCCATATCTTTAGTGTGGGAATTTTTTGGCTTGGGATAGGACTCAGTAAAAGCCCTGCTGTTGATCATTATGTTTTTTCTTCATAAGTACTTCCTTGTTCCATTTGGTTAACTCTCTCAGATGTTGTCGATGTTGCAGAAAGTACTGTTAAATTCCATTTTGCATCTGCCAACATATGTACCTTATCAGAGATCCCATTCTTCAAAGAGTGCTGCTGTGAACAGATTCAGTGAAGCCATTACCACCAGATTGAGCCTTTTTTTGGGCTAGGCAGAGTTGTGAAAGAGAAAAGGGGCATGAATTTTCTCTAGAAAAAGTGATCAAGTATTCCCATTCCAGAATATTTACAGTTTTGCTGGAGAGGCACTAGCTATGCCGTTAAGTCCAGCCTTATTTCTGAGTGAAGGACAGTAATTCTACTGGTGCTTTACAACTTTTCAAGCTTTTTTTTTTTTTTCCCTTGTAGGTGCACAGTTGGATAAGATAGGGTTCACCATCATCAAAAAGTGCATCAGTGCTGTTGAAACACGAGGTAATGATCAATCCGACCTGTTTATGGAGAGGGTGGAGCAGCTGGCCTGCTCTTTGAAGAAGGTCTGTGTGATCTACTCACCTGCAGATATCTGGGAAGGACGTAACTTGGTAGATATTACACTGACCATGGCAGCAGTTTCATTCTGTCCAGTTTTAGCCATTTGCGTATGGCTTTCCCTCAAGAAATGTATTTTCAAGAACTGCTTGAAGTGGTAATAGCGCTGTTTTGATAAAGGAAGCCAATGTTTGTGCAAAACAGCTGAGAGAAATCCCTGCATCCTGTAGGCAGTTTCTGTACCTTTGTTTTGCTTTTGAAACAGACTGATTTACTAATCCATTTGTGGACTTTGAATGGAGGTTTTCTGTTTAGTTGCTTAGAAAAACAAAAGCTGAGCAGGGAAGTGAGTACCAAGAAATACTGAAGTACTTCTGGTGGTATTTGTTTCACACCAGAGGCAAGGATGCTATCAGACTTACTGTTTCATATATTAATTGTTGTCTCCAGAATTGGAGACAGAACAGAAAGGTCAGTATGCAGACAGTATTCAAGTGGTAATTGGGATAATGGTTGTGGAGAGGCTCTGTGTCACAGACCCTGCTTAACTTGGGCACTGGGTATGACCAGCTTCTGGTATTGCTGCCATGAGAGGAGAAGACAATAGACATGCTGAAATGGGAGATGACCAGCCACGCTATGGCTCACTGTGTTGTATATGGTATTGCGTGGAGAGCCTGCTTGCTTGGCTGTGATTTTTTTTGTTTGTTTGTTCGTTGTTTTTCTAAAAAAAGAGGTGGATATGAAAATAGGTACTCAGTGATGTTGCATTTCTCAGTTTGCCAGAAGAGATGTTGAAATTGCTCTGTGTGGATTTTGTTTTTCTCCTAAATTGTTGACCTTCCTTCCCTGCTCCCAAAGGGGAGGGAGCTTTATTATTTTTCAGGATTTGTATCTTTTTTTCTAGAGATTTGAGCATTGCACAGGATAGAATATTTGTGTCTTTTTTTCTGTATCCCAGTCCAGCTTAAATAAGATAGATCCAAAGAAGAATGAGTTGTTCACACTTCCTGTCAGTGCAGGATCTTGCTTAAAAGCCGTATCTTCCACATATGCACTTTACTATACAATATTATTAGTAAGACTGAAGAGCGTTTGTGATACTGAGAATTTAGCATTTAAACAGCAAGAGCTATCTGAAATAGTTTTTCTTTTGGTCTTTTTTGTATTAGTCCTGTGTGATGCATTAAAGATGTTATTCCAGATTAGACCATATTCTAGCTGGTGTTATTTTTGTTCATTCTGTTCTTTTGAATATTTTTCAAATAGGGTTTGCCTGTCTCATCACTTCAAAATTTCAGTTACTGGCATTTACAATCTGAATATTTCAGATGGGAAATACTGCAGATAAAGCTGGCATCCTACAGATAAGTTGCCTTCACTGCAAAATCCGACTTTGAAATAGACTGGATCTTCTCTTTGCAGTGGATGAAGCAGATTTTATGAAAAGGGTAGAATGTGGTCAAGTAGTGAAAGGCTGGTTTTGTTCTATAGCACAGTGACCAGCTACCTTACAATGCCTTGTGAGTCATGCTTACTGAAAGCAGTATGGAGTTTACTATATTTTGGCTTATTATCTATAGGTGTGTTTGAGTAGTTCTCTTTAAGTAGTGTTTTCTTTCTTTGATAATCTGCAGAAAAAGTGAAACAAGAACATAATTGTGGAAAAATTGTGAACACTTTCTTCATGAAATGGCTATTAGGAAAAATGGGTTAGATATGTGATTTCTTCTCGCTGTGTGTGGGTAGGTTAAACTGAGCGGTGGTTCAAGTCCGCCCTGTCCTTTAGGTCTTGATTTGTGGCTGCCCCATCCCTGGCAGTGTTTAAGGCCAGGTCGGATGGGGCTTTGAGCAACTTGGTCTAGTGTAAGGTGTCTCTGCCCATGGCAGGGGGGTTGGAACTAGGTGATCTTTAAGGTCCCTTCCAAACCAAAACATTATACGATTCTATGATTTAGGTGCATATAAGATACTGCAAAATATATGTGTAAGCTCACCTAATACTGCTGTTTGGAACAGATGATGAACTTTCATGGGCTAGCAGCACGTGTCCCTGTAGTGGGATCTGCCCTGAAGCATAATTTGGAAGAGAATTAAAATTACCAAAGTTAGCTGCAGTATTTTCTGTCTTTGGAGACCTTGCAGTTTCTCTATTCCTTGCACACAGCCTTTGTAAGACCTGCAGTCAATAGTGCCTTGTGGTAATTATTAAAAATGAAATTGACTTTTTTTCTATTAATTTTGGTTTGGGGAGCACTTAGAAAAATAAAGTCAGTGTTCAATAAATATTTATTTTCCCAGAGCTTCAAGAATGGCTTTAGGTGAGGTACTGCTACCTTCCAGGAACTCAGCAGTCCCCATAGCTCTGTTTCAATGAAATTGATTCTTCCATTGTATTTCAAGCAGTTGTTGATGATTTTCTGTCTACCTAATGCTGAACTTAACATCAACTGTGGGGTTTTGTCTTTTTTTCTAATGTTTTTAAACAAACAAGCCTAACTAAAATCCTGACTTCATCCAAGAGACTAACTGAAGCATTCCTAAAGGATCAGTTTCTGTGCTCTGCAGGACATCTGCTGAGCTATACAAATGGAGGGCTAGGAGGATGTTCAGTTGTTTGCCTCATAAAGGTCTGGCCGAATATTGTACAATGAAGAAAATTAATCCACCTGTCAGGCTGCAGATTTTATACCTATGCTTGTTCTTAAATCAATTTTTACTTGATTATTTTACTTCAATTGATAACACATCAAAGGCAAGTTATGTTCGGCAGAAGAAAACAGGACAGATGCCTCTTCAGAGACTGTGCTTGTGTGCCATGTTTTTATCTCTTTTAATCATAATGGGTGTGAGGTTGGCGTGGGTGGAAAGAGAGGACAGTCTAGTGTGGGTGGAAACTGAGAATAGTCTTGTCATGTCATAGCAGAAAAAGTCTGGTATTTGGAGAGAGAAGAGTGTAGCAGAGATACTGAACATAAACTTGTCAATGGCTAGATCATTTTTTCTCAGTTAAGTTGCCTTTTATAAAGCCAAGAAGGAAATTATTTGCTCTGAATGAATAGAAGAATTGAAGGCAGTGTCTTGATTAAGATGCATGTAAGCTTCTGATTCAGCATTGTCTTGTCAGACATTGGCCGTGCTTTACCTGATAGGAGATGCATCAAGATAGGCAGCCTATCTCTCACATGCTGAACACGATGCCAGTTGGATATGCACCTGTGTTTTGTCTCTTCAGAGAACATTTGGGGATTCTTCACTTTATTTTATTTTAATTCTAATTCTTTAATTTATGCAATGGGGTAAAAGTTTATAGGAACATCAAAGGTCTATTTGTTCTGGTAGTAAAGACTGTGCATGTTTTTGTGTGCAAGTTGCTGGTTGTACCTTCTGTGAGGATGTGGTAGGTGTTTGTCTTGATTTTGAACTGCCAGAGCTGCTAATTTGAGCTGCAGAGAGAGATGGCAGCATTGAGCTGTCTGTCCATTCTGCTCATGAGACAA
Source organism: Psittacus erithacus (assembly GCA_009867235.2). Classification (NCBI taxonomy): domain Eukaryota; kingdom Metazoa; phylum Chordata; class Aves; order Psittaciformes; family Psittacidae; genus Psittacus; species Psittacus erithacus. The sequence goes on along the minus strand of WYDI02033415.1, from coordinate 19,977 downwards.
AAAGACGGTGAGGAGGAAGTAGAAAACCTTTTCACATACCAAAAAAAGTGGCAGTACTTTGAATTTAGGGTGTCACTTGTACAGCTGTTTCTGTACTATACACTTCGATTATAAAAAGTTGTATTTGCAGCTATTTACTAGTCTGTGTCAGCCACATGTACAGTGCCAGCCACAAAGTAAACTTCCCTACATAGCTTGCTTGCAATAATATAAACTCCTGTTTTATTTACAATACCTTATTTTTGTAAGCATATTCACAAATCGTGTACCTATGCCAAATTCCAGTATCAGACAGCCAAACATCTTGAGATAATGTAAATCTGGAGGAAATTATGCTGTGGGGCTTTACTGCTCAATGTTGCCAGTAGTGACTGGTTGAGTCGGCAGACACAGCATCTGAACCCCTCAGCGTTTTAGTCGGTGGTAAGCTCTTCCCTGCAATGAGTCATCTTGTCAATTGTGTGCTGTAAATGCCAAGCATTATCAGTCTTGGATGTGCTAAAGATGAAATGTGCAGATTAAAACAGAAATGGTGCTGTCTTAAACCAGGTTTGTATATTTTAAATAAAACATCGTTTAAAGGTACATTTAAAGGTGTAATTTAGAACTGTGTTGAAATACTAATTCCTCTTTGCACTTCTTGATGTCTGCTAGCAATTAGCTGTGCTTTTTTCAGGTTGATGAATTTAAAACTGATCAATTATCCGATAATTGCTATCACAGACTCATGATTATTGCTGGAGGATTGTTTTGGTTTCAATACTGCCATCGTTTCAGAGACCTTTGCATATCAGGTCTGTTTTAATATTGAGTAGTAGTTTCTGTGGTTTGACTTTGATTATTTTTAAGTCCATAAATGTATGTTTGGCGTCAGCACAGTTTGGTTCCCCCTAGTTTTAATGTCAGAAGCAGAGAAAGTTACTAAACAACTTCTGAGATAAGCAAAAGCTAGCTGTATTTGACTGTGACAGTATTTCTTCAGCTTTTTAGCTTCTTGCATATGATGCAGAAGGCTTCTTCTCCAGTACTAAAAGTAGTAGAGGATATTGTATAAAAAAAAAAAAGTGTGATGTGTTTTGGCAGAGCATTTAAAAGCTTGGTGTTACTTTTGTATGAGGATTTTCCTGGACATCTCTGAGAAATTGGAAGCAAAAAATAATTGCTGCTCTCAGGACAGATTCCTAGTGCATCGTTGTTTGGAGTGAATCAAGGACTATCGTGGTGTTTGGTTTTGCTTTATTTTTTGGTGTTGGCAGTCTTTAAGTGGTGTATAGCATGCTATGGCACTGTTGTCTGGGGATCATTGGAAAACTTACTTGTTTGGGTTGATAACCACATATTTTGAGAAGAATGGTGTTGTGGCCGCATGGCTGCTTTTTTGTGGTTCGTTCTTTCATGCACAGCTAAACTGCAAGCATACTCTAGAGTTGTGGGTTTTGATGACCACAGATGAAATAATGGAGATCTGACTTTTTCTATTAAATTGAGCCAGCTCTGAACATGGCGTCTAGCTTGAAACTCAGCATCATTGCACTTGTGCCTGCAGCCTGGGGAAGGAAAAGGGCCACTTTTGCCCAGGTTGAGCAACCAAGAGAAGTGAGAGCAGCTGCCATAGCCTGTCAGCTTCCCACTGGGACGGAGGATGGAACAGTGCTAACAGGGAGGAATCTGCAGATTATTTGGGGAAGAGAAGGGAATGAAAGAAGAAGGAAAAGATGTAGCTAGGCTTGGCAGTAGGAGGTAGAAAATGCAAAGTTCTCTTTACCATATTAAAAATTATTGCAGTGCATTATGGTTGTGTCTGACAGTAATTCATTAAAAGGCTAATGATTTTTACATACTTCATCTAATATTTATTTTAGAAGAAACTTTTTCTCATATGACTGGTTTTAATTTTCCTGCTGTGGGTGGAACAGCTTGGTATTGAAACTGGGAACCCTCCACAAGTCTTCCTTTGTTGAAGGATATTTTGAATAAGAATACAACATAATCTGTTATTTGAAAAGATTCCCTTGAAGTTGAAGCACAGGTATTTTGTGGAATTTCTACTCTTCCAGGCCAACATGAATATAGATGTAGAGCATAGCAGTGTTTGTAGATGGCTGCTTATTATGGGTCCTCTCAAACATCTGTGTTGGCTTCAGGATTGTAATATTTCACCTCCCACTAAATGGGCTTTGAAACAACTTAGCAAAGACAAAGATATACCTTATTTTGCCCTTTTCCTTCCCTACTCCTCCTCTCCCTCAAATTTTCCTTTAATTTATATTCGTAGTTATACTTCCCTAGGGATAAAACTGGGTGTGGTAAAGGAAGCAAAAGTAGTGGCAGAAGAGTGCTAGAGAAATGAGTATGTGTGTGGGATGAAAGGACACAGGAATGACAGGAAAGTGGTCCAGAGTCCACATAAAATAAGAGTAGGGGACTGAAGATATTATGCCAGTTATGGCATCTCTGTTCATCCCGAGCACACTGAGAAGTACTGATTTGAGTAACCTGTGGTGGTGCCTCTGGACATAACTAGTATGTGGACCACAGTGGGTTGGAATAAGGTCTTGTATCTTAAATGAAAAGCATTTATGGACTTGAAAAAGCATTGATTTTAAGGCCTGGGAATAGGCTCAAATTTTTCTTTATTTTATCCAAACTCTTTTTGCCAGCCACATATTTGGAAGAAAGCAAAATTAAGTTTAGTAAAGAAATCTTAATTTAGCGGTCGTTGGTTTAGTTCTTGTGTTATTAGAATGTAGATTCTGATGTATCCAAAATGTCATTTAAAAAATCTGGAAATCTGTCATTTAAAAAATCTGTTTTCTTTTTTGTTTGTTTGTGTGTGTTCATTTGTTTGTTTTTCTAAGTAATGATTTGTCCTTGTTTGCTTTTACTCCCAGTTTCTGAAGTGGAATTGAGGTACACAAAACCTTTATCAAAACATAAGATGAACTTCTCTTAAAAACACAGAACAACAAAAGGATTCTTGCAATACTTTATTTATAATGCTGTTCTCACAACTGTCTGTCTTTGAGGCATTTGTTGCCAGGGGAAATGTTTTAATGCTAAATTTGGCTGTGGTTGATCTTCTGTCTTTTTTTTTTCTTTTCTCTTTTTGCATAATAGGTATAAATGACCAAGGATTGTACAGAGTTGTGGGGGTGAGTTCAAAGGTCCAGAGACTTCTGAGTTTGTTGATGGGTATGCCTCTATTTTACAAACATTATTTTTTTCAATATTTTGTATTGGTTTACTGTCAAAACTTTGTTTTAAAAGCATCTGCCTGTAGTTGTTGTTTATGTGGGCCAAGTCTAGTTTGCTTTAGTCCATGAAAATAAACCCCTTATCATTCTAAGTTCCCCTGTGTTGGGGAGACCAAGGTTAGTTGGTAGGAATGAACCAAGAGAACTGCTATGGGCCATGTAGGAGCAAACCATGGGCTTTGTGCAAGGTTGATACAGTAAGATTGAAGTAGCCTAAGTTGACAGGTCTGATCAGAAAATCCAAAATACTAAATTCAGTAAAGTCTGAACATTATTGCTTCATTGTTTGAAATTGCCACCTTTCTTCTCCCTTGTCTAAGACGTACAGTTGTATTTGCCCCTGTGTGCCTTTAGTTAATCACTGAGGAAAAGAAGACATTTAGTTTAAGCGTGCTGGCAAAGAGCTCTTTGGTTTAAGAGGAGGAATATGATACACGTATTAATAATAACTATGTGCCAAGGCGGGAGACAGATGGAGAAAGGATTTGTTTTTATAAACTCAGTAGTATAGTTCTTATATGTGGGTAACATCTTAGACTCTCTTATACCTAGTTAGCATTTAGATTTTTTGATTCATAAAATTATTCTCAGAAACTTTTTTCTCCCTTTTCTTTCTGGAAATGTTGGTGCATCTTTAATCCCAGTGACTGTAGTTCTCTTGCCACTCTGCTGTCCCTAGGGGAGGGAGGAAAGGAAAGAAAATAGAAGTATTGGCACTTGGATGAAATCCCTCGTCTGCCTGATATCTCTCACCAAAGTTGTAGCCCTGACTGCAAGATGTGCTGTGTTTCCCAATTCCTTGTCCTGAGCACTGACAGAACATGCAGTCAGACAAGACCACTGGGATTAGTTCATTTTTATAGAGCTTCCAAACCTGTCACTTGACAGCAAAGGTCTGATTCTCAGGGATTCATTGGTATGCAAAGAAGCTTGTTTGCAGTTTGCACCAGGCTCTTCTCCAGAACCATGCATGCTCCATCTGTGCTGATAACACAGTGTTCTTTGGCACTGCAAACTGGAGGAAGCCAGAAAGTGAATTCATTTCATTACCCCAGACATTATGTGAATGACAAAGCGCTTTTATATTACATGCTGCTGTCAGTTCAGTGCCACCTGTAAAACTTTTTCTTTTCCTTCCTTTATTTTTTCAAACAGGCTGTCTCTTCAGAAATTATAAGACATCAGGCTTGAGGACCTGCATGTCATATCAATCTGTCACAATGACCTTGCTAAATATTAATTTATGATATCTTACTTTAATCAATATTAACAGCACCCTGAAGTTCTCCATTACTGCACATAAACCTGCCTGTATCCTTAAAGTATTCTTGCAAATGACTTTTTCTGGAAATACAAGCTGGGATTAATGAAAATGACTGATCTATAACAGATTCTTATGGTTGTTTATCTGTGTTGGAGTTAGCTTCTATGTTTATCTGTGTTGGAGTTAGCTTCTATAAACAATAACTAACTTTAACTATTGACCATAGGAAGAATGAAGAGTTATCACTCAAGAGTGCCTCGAGTAAATGCATTTGATATCATAAGATGTTTTTCAGTTTTGTACTTACTGGTTTAGCTTGGGTGTGCAGGCCTGGCAGGCAAATTTTCCTCGTTGCCATTGGTGGTATCCAAATTAAATAGACTCAGGTTGCCAGTGGTTTGGTAGCAACTGGAAGAGTTTACTGGGGATTCCAGCATCTGCTTTTAGTTATTTTTTAAAAAATTAGAAACATTTTCTGTCAGTCCCAAGATTTATATATTATTTGAAGTAGGAAGAATACAGCGGTATCAAGATGAGGCGAAATATTGAACAGAAAAAAGTTAGGGTGCAAGCAGGTGCTCTTTTTCTGATGGTTTGTTGAAAGTGATCCTATCTGTGCTCTTTATCTGTCTGTTCTCAGAGTAGAATAAAGAGGGCTTCTTTTTGAGATACAGAGAATTTAAAATGACTGATTAATCTTTAATCCTTTGTCTCTGCGTAGACTCTTAGATAGCCTTTTATGAAAGATCTTTTCAGAATCATCAAACCTTCATATTAGCTTTCTGTATTTTAAAATGTTTGATAAGGTTTCAAAGTATTTTAGGCTACCTGTCATGGACCATAAGGTTCACAGTCTGAAAGGCCCAAAGTGCAAAAAAAAATATAATCTTCCAAATGGTAACCAGAGACATAATAGCATGTAGTTTTGTCTCTTCAGAACATTTTCTGTAAAATGTGGGAAAGTACATTGAGAGTCAAGAGTATAAGAAGACCAATATATGCTTTTCTAATGCTATGAAGGCATGGGTTTTCATTTCTAATACAAAAATGTAGCAAAACTAAGTCTTCTATAAAATGAGACTCAGCAATTAAGTGTACAATTCTTTAAAAAACAAAACAAACAAAATACAACAAACCAAACCAAAACACCTTTATTTTGCAATTAACTTCTTCCTTGAAATTACTTGTAACTGCTATTGTGCTATGGTGTTCTATTTTGTAGCAGTAATCTCATCTAAATTCAAGTAAGGCATTTGAAAAGGAAAATACTCATTACTTTTCAAGGGAAAGTGTTAAATTAATCTGATATCTCATTGTGAACAGGGATACAGTTAGTACTTTTGATGTTGTGTGTATCTGTTATAAGCAATGCAGGCTGCTTTGTCAATCATCAGGAGGCTCAGTTCTTAAAATGCATCAGGGACCAGAGCCTGTTTTGTCTGTGATCTATGTTATAGATCTGATGCGGCTTATTTCATACAAGCTTTCATAGCTGCCTACATAAATTTCATGCAAACTACTACATAGGTGAGCTTTCATACAGACCGTTGGTTGTGGTGAAGTGACTGCTAAGGACTTTGAGTTTCATTTTTGATACTGCCTGGCATGAAAAATGCCAGACATAACATTTTGGAGAAGAAAACTTTCAGGTACTTCTGCCTTTTCAAAACGAGCAGCTTTCAAAACAACTATATTGAATTTTTTATTATTTTATATGCAGTAAATGACAGTATGCATGCACTCCTACAGTGGGCATATTGTGTGTGAAAGCAGAGTCTCCTCCTAACCTAGTTTAGTGAACTGGACTGTTTTTATAAACTCTAGCTCCTTTATTGTCAGAAAGATTTGCATAAAATTTAGAGCTGATCTGTCAAAAGCTGTTCCATAAATGTGCACAGTTATTTTTGTATGCTTAAAGTTGCCATTCAGCACACGGTGGCTGCTATGTGAACAAGTAGCATGAAAACTAGTTGTCATGTTTGAAATCCCAGTTGAAGTTCCAGTCCATATACTGGCCTGGGATATTTGAAGCAGAGGGGAAAATGGAGCAGGAACAGTCAGATATATAGGGTGGTGAGGCACAGAGTAATGTAGGACAACTGTAAACCAAAAATGAAGAGCAGACTGTAAGTTTGAATGGTGGCTACGGTCAAACTAGCGATTGTTTGGGTTGGTGGCAGAACCAAAGTTTTGTTTTGCTTTGTTTTCCCCAAGAGATAATGGAATATTTCAGCAATACCTTCTATTTTTCTTTTTAAGAGATTTGCTTTCAAATTAAGATGCTTCTTGTTTTCTTCCTCAAGTTCATCAACAATTTTCACAAAACCGAGTGCATACTTTGACCGTAAAGGAGGTTGATGATTCTGAAGCTGTGATTTTATTTATTTATTTATTTTTTAAACTAATATTACATAGTGGTTTAGTAACCAAATCCTCATAGATTTCACTAGTTTCTGATGTGATGGCAGGTTTTATTTAATTAATTCAGTAGAAAGATTTTTTACTCACAAAAAAAAAGAGGAGAGAATTTGAACACCAAAACAGCCAGTATGCTAAACAGAGGGGAAAAATAAACTCTTTCCTGAGACAGTCCTGAGTATTTTGTGTGGTGGTTGGCTAGTAACAATTTGGAAGAAAATATTATCCGACTTGTATTTTAAAATGAGATTTAAATAATTGATATAATGAGGGAGAATATTCAGTTACAGAAATAATTGCTTGGCACAGCCCTTAGAACAGAATTATTTAGTCCCAGTAAAAGGACTGCACCTTTAATCAGGGCTCCTAATTTGATTTTTTAAATGTGTCTGTCATTTGTCTGACAAACAAAGTAACAAATGAATTTTGAACTATATGAACTGGTCAACATGTAATCTGTGTCAGCTACTGCTGTAGTTTACTGTAGTGGCTGATGGAAACATGTAGCAGTAATAACAGAAGCTCAAACGCTTGAAGTTACCGAATACATTGGGCTAGTTTGGCTACATGTGATCTTATGTCAACTAGCTATTACTTCTTGTTTTGAGGCCAAAAGGATTTTTTTTTTTGATTGCATAACATTCCAGTGTGCTGTGTGGTTTTCTGTATTCTGTCAAAAAGTCTTTCACCTGATTCAGTTCTATGACTATTCAGTTTGATCTGTCTTGTTATAAGACTCTTTCGAATAACCTGGTAAAAGGTCTCTTAATGCGTCTCTTTTCTGAACTGTTTTTGGACATACTTCAGTGTTTGTGTGCATCTTTGCTTAATTAAAGGTGTGAAAATACCAGCTGCTGTAGAGATCTTTTTACATGAAAGTGATTTTTTAATTCTTCACTAAAATAAATCAGCAGTAAATATTTTTTAAAACAAAACATAGACGTAGAATTTATAAAGAGGTTTGGATATTAAGTCTTCTTATTAGCTTACAGTAAGAAGGACATACTACTTCTGCATTCATGTGAGCAAATACATAATGATCAAATTCACTTTGCTGCTGTTCCTGTGAGGCATACTTATTTAGAATTCCATTTTTTCATGTGTTTCTTCTCATTCTGATTATTTTCTAGATGCAAAAACCTGCAATGAAGTTGACCTGGAAAACTCTGTAGATTGGGAAGTGAAGACAATTACTAGTGCTATGAAGCAATATCTGCGGTAAGCCTGTCCCATTTATTTATTTATATTTTAGATTATGAATAGTAATCCAATTCTCCTATACAGTGTGTTAAGCTACATTACTGACATTTTTTTCCTATATTTTGGAAAAGAGATTCATTTTGAGCAAATAACATGTTTGTTGTTTGTCTTGGGGGAAGCAAAATAATTTAGCAACACTAATACTTGTGTTCAGTGAGACAAGACCCAAAACATTTTTGTGTTAGATATGTAAGAATGTCACTGATGGTTGAAAAAACTGAATTGTTAGTCAACTTGCTGAGGGTGTTAGTGAAAGTCAGCTAAGACAGTTAAAAGAGTTTTTGCATTTTTGTGTTCTGATGTAGTAGAATGAAAAGGGGAAAGGTCACGAATTTTTTCTCTCTTCCTTCTAGCCTTTGTTCTGATATTCTAGGTGAAATAGTGATAATATTTGAATGTCAAAAGTAAGAATTTTAAATGTGTTCTCTGTTCAAATGACTTGGCCAATTTCTGATCATGATATTTTACTAAATTGCCTAAGAACATAGGTTGCAGAACTTTTGTATCTCTCTCATAGTGCAACACCAATACAGTTACTTTTAATCTGCTGGTTTTATTGAATATGGCATTGCTGCAACCACTATTAAAGAATGCCAAAGAACTGTTATCAGATAGAATGATTTGGATTGCAAACGACCTGAGTCTCTTTTATGGCATCTCTTATATTATGGAATAAATAAAATAAAAGAGTAGGAAAGAAAAAAAAATGCACATGGTTGAAGTATCTCCTGCCTGTAGTTTTTCCCAAGTATTTACTCCAATATTTCAGAAACATCAGTGAAGTCAATTTAATAAATGGAAGTTTTAACTCTGATGCTTTAACTCTGATTTCCATTATTCAGCACATATTTCATTGTTGACTAAGGTTTTGAATTTAATTTTTTCCATGTGAAATGCCTTAGAATTTTGATTTGTGGATGGCTGCTGTTCAGGAAACTTAACTATTTTATGACCTTTATTTCTTTCCAGTAAGGCAGCGACTTGTGATTGTATTTTAGAAACACTAATGAAGAATTAATTACACAGTGTATGTGTGTAGTCTTCATCTGACAAACAGTCTCAGTGTTGCAGTTTAGAAAGGTGCCTTATGATAGACTGGAGGCACCACTTCAGCTCACAGAAGACGAATGGATGTAGTCTTGTTTTTCTGGTAATACCATTTTACATTTGCTCTGGAAATCACTGCATTCAAAGGCCACTGTAACAATGGTTGCCTCCAGTGTGAGGATTATACTACTGAATGTTATAAAGGTTTCCTGCTCAGGGTAAATACAGATAGAACAGAATACAGCTAAATTTATTATGTCATCCTTGTTTTACAGAAGCCTTCCAGAGCCACTGATGACATACGAGTTGCATGGAGAATTCATCGTTCCTGCCAGTAAATACATTACTGTAGTTATAGAAAGCTTTTCTTACAGTGCTATTGTGGCTTTAGGATTGCACTGCAAATGCAATTCCAGAAAAATTCTTCAACCCAATAAAAACATAGGAATAAGAAATAATTAATGCGTTAAAAATATGTAGGTTTTAACCTAGTTCTAGCATGTATCATAAATGATGTGTCTATTGACAGACAAGGTTGTGACAGACTTAACATGGTGCAATTTTGACTTTTATGGGAAACTTTTGAATAGATATTGTCAACATTCATTCTTATTATCTTAATTATGTAATGATAAGCATCTACTTAGATTGATATTTTTTTGCTTTCCTTTATACAGAGCATGAAGCTTAGTGAAGGAAAATACACTAATTCAGGCTCACTTGGATCCTTAAAGCACAGATGCCTGACCCTTATTTTCAGTGCATTGTTAGCTCTGTATCCAGGCTGGCTTGAATGTTCCTCATACATTATTAGAAGAAAGGGCAAGCGCAGGCGAGATTACACTATGGCAGTTCAAATACAGACTTGGAGAAGACACAACAGCATTTGTAGTTCAGTTGTATGGTATCTAATGTACATGGAATTTTTTTGGAAGAGGATAGAGGGAAACTGTGCAAGAAAATTGTTGGTAAAGTATCAAACAGATATTTAGCTGATTTTCATTCCAGCCTGTAGCACTTCTGGCAAACTGTGGTAAGCATGATTAAAATAAACTTTGAGACAATTGCTGTATCTTCTTCAGATTGCTGTTATGGCTTTCCAGGACTTCAGAATGTGTTCACTTGTGGTCCTTAATTCAAAATGAAAATTAATCCCATGAAATTCATTGCCAAAGCACATCTTAAAGACCAAGTGCTTAAACAAAATGCAGCATACTTACCTAGATAGTGAATATGCTCATTTGTATTGGAAAGTGTTAAAATAATTTCTTGACCTATGAAGTTTTGCCAGCAGTTTCTCATTTTATTTTTTTTCTCTATTTTACAGTCTCTTTCAATAAAGGAATTCAGTTTAAGTTACATGTTTTAAATAGTACAGGTTTTATAAGCAGTAAACAATTTTATAGAGAGATTGATTCTATGTAGTGGGGAGGGAAACTTAATCAACACTGCAGATCTGAGTTACGGTATACTTAAAAATAGGCAGTCAGTGTTATTTCCTATACTGGCTATAAAAAACCAACAACACTGGGAATTATAAGGAATATCCTTTTCTCTGAAACTATTAGGAGCAAAAAAAAAAAAAAAGAGCCAAAATTAAAAGGTTCTCCTTTCTATTTTCTTGATACGTATTAGTGTAGATTGAAACTATGTAAGTCTTGACTGTATCTTGTGATTAAGTTGCTTAGCCATTCTTTAATTAGAGTTTGTGATTTCACATGTATGCAAAATAGCCTTCCTTTAAAGAAGGCTTATGTTTTTCTGGCTGTCTGAATTTTGATTAGCTGAATAGAAGCTAAATGTTTTGCATTTTGGTAGCTATTTTCTTGCAATCTGTGCAGGGATGTTCACTGCAAAAGAATTAAAAACCAACCCTAAAATCTGTAGCAACATGCAAAGAGGAAAGGAAAAAAAAAAAAAAGAGTAGCAATATGCATTGAAGAAATATGGTGGTATTTTATATGAAATACATTTAACAGTCAAAGTTGCCTTAGAGTAAAATGGGATCTGATGAGTGCTCCTGGTGTTGAAACTTGTTGCATTCAGAGTAGGCTGTAAATTTTTATCTTTAGGTACCTTGTACCAAGTAGTATCATATACAAGAAAAATACTTCCACTCCTCTCATTGTAACCACTACTGAGGTACCATTTTGTGATTTAATACAACTTTGAGAAATAGGAAGAGGTATTATTTTAATGTTACAGATGCTTGTTTTCATCTGTGCGGGTGAAACCTGTAGGGGCCAAAGTCCTTCAAAGCGCAACACACAAAAATAGCTCCTTACTTATTTTTACCTTATTTCTGTACTGTGCTAGAGAGAGATGCTGTTGTTACTCAGGGCCTTATATCGTAGTAGTGTCTATCAGTAGGGTTTTTACGTGATTGTTCCTCTGTGTCTTCAGAGGTCATTAGATTTTCCCATCTGAGTGTATGACCCTTCTGCATGTGTTGTCTTACACAGTTTCCAATGCAAGGTAGCACAAATGCAGTATCATTAGCTGCGCAGTACCAACAAAACTGCATTCTAATGATGAGGATAATCAGTTAATGATGCTAAAATGTAAAGTAGTACAGTTTCAGTCTGTGGCACTGAGTAACATCACTCCTCACGTTGCAGTATATTTATAAGCAGATGAGTCCAATGCAGCAAAACAATAACTGCAGCTATTTTTAAAAATAGATGAACAAAAGCATCCTTTTGCAGGTGGATTGAAAGATGAGTTCACAAAATAAGCAAATAAGTTGATAATGCTAGAACAAGATAACTCATGAAAACAAAGCACATATGTTCAATATTGCTATGTTTGGAGATACATAAATGGTGAAGCAAGGTGTGCACAGTATGTTTCCATGCAGGGGTGGAAGAAGCTTTGTGTTTCTGTGCATTTGATTGTATTTCTATTTTTTGAGTTATTTATTTCTATGTCCCATAGAAAGTGGGAGTCCTGAATCTCGAGTTAATGCTGTTCACTTCTTGGTCCATAAACTCCCAGAAAAGAACAAAGAGATGCTGGAAATTTTGGTGAAACATTTAGCAAAGTAAGTGTTATGAGCTGCTCTCCTACCTTGTCAGAATTCTTGTCCTTACCTTTGTTTAACTACAAAGGGCCTTAGTTGAGTGTGGCTGGAGCTGGAGCCCATCTCAATGCTGTCATACACAATACCAAGAACTAAATGTGCAAAAGCAGACAAGATGTTTGACTCATGCTGTGTATGTTTTGGCGGGAAAGGCAGAAATTTAATCCGTTAATGAAGCCATATAAGTGTTTACTTTAGCAATCCTGCCAGCAGTTGAGGGTTTGATTGAAGTGAGAAAGGGAACATTATACTTTCCTTTCGCAAATTCTGGCAAAGTGAATAGTGGGGATCTGTTAGCAAATTTAAGTTGGTTTCACACTTGCCCTGGTCCAAGGCTAAGTGCATTTTGTATATTAAAGTTCAGCAAGAGACTGCTTTTGTTTTTAAATTGCCAGTGGAAGAATGGCTTTTCTGTTTTCCAGTATTCGGTAAACTTTATTTGAAGAAACTTTGCAGAAAACAAACTTCTAAAATGTAGATTAAGGAAATGTAATGTTTTCATTTGCAGACTACAGTTTCCAAGAGTAATGGAAATTTTTCATAACCTATTTCCTGTTTTTTCCTTCAATTCTTTTCAAAAAGTGTTTCAAAGCATGCCAAGAGGAATCTAATGACTGTGGCAAATCTAGGAGTAGTATTTGGACCAACCTTAATGAGGCCACAGGAAGAAACTGTAGCAGCCATCATGGACCTGAAGTTTCAGAATATCGTTGTTGAAATCCTGATAGAAAATCATGAGAAGGTAAGCTTTGATAAATCTCTGTTTCTGAGCATTGTCTAAAATGATCTGCTAGGCTTAATTGGTAATGTGGAGTTAAGTATGAAGTTACCAATACAGTAATTCTAAAGAATACCCTTTAGATATTCTATGCTTTTGTTATTTATGCTCTAAGTATCTGTGTACATGGGTAAACTGACGTTTCAGAATGCTTATTTATTGGCAATAATGATGCTTCTGTGTGTATAGCATGCAAACAGATTTTTGTTAAGATATTTGCATATGTTTTTTTCTGAGAAAAAGTGATACAAGACTGGAAAAGAGAAAGCCCAGGCTCAGGTTTTAGGTCTTCTGTTAAATACTTTGACCGAGGGTGGAATTAATTGTTTTATGTCTTTATTTTTCTCCAAGTTGACAGACTAAAAAGAAGTATTTACTCTGAATTTTATGGGTATGAGCAGTATGAGAGAGCCAGGTATTAACATTTCCTTTGTTTTCAGCTGAATGTGAGTTATTTTAAGCCTTTGCAATTTAGGTAATACTGAAAATAGAAGTTGTTGTTGCTGCTGTGCCAGCTGCCAGTTACAAAAGTGTCTTACGCGTACGAGGTACTGTTCAGAATGTCGCTGTATGTAATCTGAGATTAAATAAAATATAAAAAATAGTAATAACAAGAAAAAAGTCCTTTACTGGTCTCTTTGTTTAGGTACTCCTTTGGGAGTCCCTTGTGTCTAAGCTGACTTCTGGAACTGGATGTTTGAGGTACCTTGCTTGTACTGGGAGGATGGGTAGCATCTTCCTCACTCTTGTTGTCAGAAAAAGCATGTTGGTAAAATTCCAGGATGTGCTTTTTCCCGTCTTCTTTATTAAGCACTCTAAGCGTTGAAATAGTTATTTCTTTTAAAGGTTAACAGTGTTGAAATTGGCAATCTAAATCAAGCCTTATCTACTCTAAATAATATCTGCCTCAATTTTTTCTGACAATGTAATTACTCTACTTCCCTGAATGACACAGTCTGGGTAAAGCTTCTGTTGGCATAGCTGTATTCGCTTGGTGGGGTTTGTTGGCTTAGTTGACTTAAGGTGTAATGCTGCCCTCACACACACATTGGGCAGATAGGGTATTGTTCTGTTGGAAAAACACTTTGCTGCAGATGTGGATCAAGTTCTGAGCAATAAGTATTCCAAGAGCTGTAAGCCATGCTATTCATTTTGGACCTTGTAAATGAAGGCAAATCTTGCACTAAGCTCATGATTTTGAAGCTATTGCAGGACCACACAAATATAAGAAAGTGTCAGGAGAGAGTGAGAGAGAGAGCAGAGCTGGGCGTTTTAATAACATATGGATGTTGATGTTGAGTTATGCTTACTCAAATCACTACATCAGCACAGATTAACATAATTTATTCTTATGCCAGCTCAGTCACATGACTTTAAAACTGGACATCAATTTCACGTTTGAAATATTAGTTGTGGTGGTCTTTCTTGCTCCTCTGAAAATGTAGAGAAGCAGGAAGTGGAAAGTGCATCAAAGTCATACTGCATCATTTTCCATAATTCCTTGGGTTTATGCCTTCTTTAGAACTAGAAGGCTATAATTTTTTTTAACGGATTTGTGTCATTTCACTGTCATTTCTAACAGTGAACTTGCCATGAGTGGTTTGCCTGCAGCAATCTCTCCCATGCTAGAGCTTCTTCCAAGATGCAAGGAGGCCCCAAGTGTGACCTCTGTGTATTTATAGCAAAAGCAATGGAGGGGTATATGTTAAGGCATTACAAAATCTTATCATTGGCTTATGTTGCTTTTACTGATACTTTACTTTTACTTTGCTGATCCTTCTTCATTTAGGGTAGACCAAGGACCTACTTTAATGGCAAGCGGGCTTATTGTCAGTGTAATGTTCTATTTTATATTGTTTTGAATTTCTGTGCATTTTGGACTAATAGTCTTGCGTTAGGTATTTTTATGGGTAGCCTTGTTGAAGATCAAGGAGAAGTCACCAGCTGCAGGTTGAAATACTTTCAAATATTTCATTTAGCCACTACTCTGCCTCTGCTAATCTTTAGCAGCTTCTGCTAATAGAGGCAAAGTTTGGAACTGTAGGAAAATTATGGAATCAAGATGGAGGTACACTGACACAACTTGAAGCAAAACTTCACACTTCATGCATATGTGATTTATGGCTCTGGCAGACCGCAGAAAGGCACTTCTTTTCCCCTCTAGCACATGAAATGGCTAACAAATGTCCAAACTGTAGAAGCAATAGCCATCAATGTTTCTAGTTTAAATACAGTAACTAGCTTGGCAGAGTGGTAAAAAACTGCTAGAAATCCTCAAATATTTTTAAACCGCATCAACATTTATTATGTATTGTGTGGATAGCTTTACTGAAGGAGATCCACAATTCTTTTTTAGGAGGAAATGTAATTAACTGAGTTACTAGCTTTGAAATCCTCGTGCAGTTCTTTCACTGTCCCACCTCTGCTGAGTCCTAATTAGAGAATGTCTATGAAATTTGTATGTGGAAACCTGGATATGGGGACTTGCCCTGAGATAAGAATATCATGCTTAGTGCATAAGCTGTTTGTTTTGGGCTTTTATGTTTTAAGCCTTGTTGATATGTACATTTATTTTCTGTTAGCTAGAAACCAGTCAGTACCACTTTCAACTTGTTCACAGACTGTATGCTTACTTCCTAAATGTGAGCCAAGCTGAGGAAGGGATGTTTTGCAAAAGGAGAGCAATGCTGAGACTTGAATGCTGGAACTAGACTGTGTAGCTTGATGTGTTGCTTAAAATCACATTAGAATTGAACAATAATTAAGACTAGGAGGGGGAATAGAAGAGCATTAAGGAAATAATTGTTTAGCTTTTGGTTTTGTCAGTTACGGATAAGTTTCTTCCACGCAGAGTATTTCTGTGTGCAGTCAGAAAATTAGCTATGGAAGCAGATCTCTACTTTTAAAGAAAAAAACAAAAGCTAGACCAAAGCTGAGACAATATTTCACTCGGGACCCTCAGAAATATGTGCTGTGGAAGGGAGGCCAGTCTAGAGGAAAATGAGACCTGTGAATTGTCTTGCTTGCTTCTGTTATATGGCTGTAGAGAAAGGCCAGCCAGATATGCTGGGCAAAGTAGGAGCATGTTGAGGTTTGATGTGAAATGACTTCTCTAGTTTTGCCTGGAATTGCCATGTTTTGTGCTGACTGGGCTGTGTGCCCCAGCACTCTTGTTTCCCTTTGCTTTACAGGTCTTTAAGGTCTTGGCTATCTTGTCCCTTTCTTCTTTGCCATATCTGTCTTTTCTCCCTTGATTTCAGTGTCCTATATTCTTCCCTAAAAAAACATCAAGAAGCTCATATCCGTGTCTCCTCATTGTGTTAATTTTGCTTTGAAACTTTATCTTTTCTTGGTGTTCCTTTCCTTGAGGTAATGAACTCAGAGGCTGACTACAGCTGTGCTTGTACAATGCCTGGAAAATATTTACTTGGCCATTAGGTAATCCTCTGATGAAAAGTGGTAGTCAACTTGCACTCAAAAAAAAAAAGTTTTGATTTCTCTTCTCCTCCTCTCCCAGATTAGTTTCAAGGATATAAATGAATTTTTCTTCCCAAGAGTTTCACAAACTGGGTACCTTGGGCATCTCTTCTTTTCTGGTTTTTCTTTCTGGCCTGTGGTATGGAAGAAGGGCACTCCACTCCACAGCAGCATGAAAAGCATGCACTTGTTCATCTTGCTGTTTGTCATAATGTTTTGGGATCTCGTTGGAATGAATGTTGCTATTCAAAGGGCTTATTTATTTGCCATTTAGAGATGCCTCAGTGGTAATGTGAGCCATTTTGGTTTCTCAATTCCCTGAACATTATTTTAAGAGGGGAAAAAAAACCCCACCAGAATAAAAAAAGAAGTCTAAGAAATGAAAGAAGATGAGGGAGGAGGTTGGAATAAAAATCTTAGTGGGACTGGAATATTTAAACCAGCATATGGGGGAGGAAAGACTAGCGAGTACAAATAGCAAGATTGCAAAAACAGAAAGAAGATTAAAATTACAGTGAAAGAAAATTAGACTAAGAAAGAGGGGCTAGACAGAAGTCCCTTATGAAGACTGGGAAGCCAGAGAGTCTTCTTAAAGGGAATAGGCATAGTAAAAGAAACTTTTCTAGAATTCAGACTACCTGTGGTCAAAATTATCTCAAATACATTCATTCTGAAAAACTCAGTAGTTCCTATATGTGGCAGACACTGTTTTCACTTGTTTTCTGTATTAATCTTTTTATAAAGGGCAACAATTTTGCATACTTTAGACAAAATATGTCTTTGTTTTAGATTTGTTTTGTGCAAAACAGTTTTATGGAGAAAACTTTTTTTATCAAATCTGTTTTAATTTTTCTTACTTTAGGCACTTATGATTTTTTTTTTTTTATGTAACTAAATGGAAGAGTTTAATGCTACTGCACTCTTAGGCCAACATCATGTAGTAATACGTGGAAAATCTTTATTCTTAAAATGTATTGCACTGCATAGTACATGCAATATTTGTGAGACAGAAGAAATGGAGTCAGGTGGAATCAGTTGTTTGTCAAAATAGGAAGTAGCACTATCAGGTGTGGTACATGTCTCCGCTTAGAAATCACTTAATGTTTAAATCAGTTCTGTTGCAGGTAAATGCTTTAGGGTACAGTGGCACTGCCATCATCTATATTAAGTCTCTTTTTGATAACACAGCAGATCTACTGAAGTCTTGGTAAAGGGACATATAAAAAATACTAAAGAGGGCTTGTTTCAGCTTTCGTGTTGCTTTGCCTTTGGCTGCAGCTGAGGACCAAGAAACAATGCATTGTAATTGTGGTGGTTTGCTGTGGTGTAGCAATTTATAAACCTCTCCAAGCTGAATGTTTCTCAAGTTAACATGTGTTTGACTTGGGGGGGAGAAAAATTGCATTAAGGTATCTCCGTTAGGGCAGAGTTTGTGAAGAAACACATAAGCTTCAGTTCAGGAAGGTATTCAGCATGTGCTTAACTTCAAGCATGTAACTAATTAGTAGTGTCATTGAAACTATTCCTGATCTTAATTCAAATTACATGCCTTAATGACTAGCTGAGTCTAAAGCAGAAAGGGCAGCAGGCACAACAAAGACATTCATCATGGTTTTAGTAGAAGTCATAGCAATTCTTGTGTTTCACTGTAGTGTGTGCAAACTCTTTAAACCACTTCTCTGCCCTGTGAATGGCAGCAAACCCGTCCATGTGAGACGTACACACACAGTGCAGTAAATTGACTGCAAATATTTTGTTTGTTTGTTTGTTTAAAAGACTACAGTTTTTGAAATCTTGATGTAGTTTATGCATAGTAAAAAGCCCGTATATATCAAATCTCCACTCACGTTTGTGACTGCAGTTGATGGCATTTAAAGGAACTGAGTCTGGATCAATACCTGGATTGGTATGCTGTTAGGCTGCTCCAAAAGAAACAAAATATGTACTGTGAGTAGCCATATTAGATTAAAAAAAGAAAAATCAAAAGTCATGTTCTTGGGGATAGAAGCAGTCAACTGAGATGCTGTAATTACAATGACATGGCATGTACAAATAATATGAGACAGCCTTCTGCCTTCTTGACTTGCCTACGTTACTTCCAGCTAATTTTGGGCAACTTCCCACAACTTTATATGAAATTTCCAAGTGATAGAGATCTCATTTTCCACTGCCTGCAGGCAGTGTTCCTAAGTAAGTAAACAGAAATCATCATAAGGGAGTGGAATACACTTGACTAATATTTGCTTCAGTCTCGATGGTCAGGATGCTGTGCTTGCAGGTGTGGAGGAGGTGGCAAGGGAGAAGTGCTTATGGAGAGTGCTAAAATGGACGTTCTTAAATAACATTTTATTAGTCAAAGAAAATTGTGAAATGCTGCAGGGGGCACGGAGAGGAGAAAGGTTGCTGCACCGCTGAAGAGTTTAAAAAGTAAATTCTTATGCAGAAGCAATACGACATAAGAATTATGTTTTATTGCAGCTTTCAATGGCAAGTGAAGTATTGAATTTACAAACTTTTCTTTATATTGGCCAAACTGGCGTGAATGAAATCCTGACTGATCATTGCTAATGGATAGTAGTGCAACATATGCTTCTGTTTTAGTACATACTCTTCAGAATTCTAGTCAGCTTTTGCCTCACCAGGAGGGTTGGTGTATTTAAAACCATTTAACAGATTTTGGAATAAGCAAAATGTGTCGGTCAGCTGATAATACTTTATTTTCAAAATTTTTGTGTGTATGCCATTTACAGTTCATTGCAGAAAGTGCCTCTAAAGACCCTGCAGTCATAATGGAAGATAAAAAATGTATTTCAACAAAGTGCAGAAAGTATTATGCAAAGCAGTAATGATATAAAACCTTGTGATGGCAACAGGGAAATATGTGGAGAAGAAAACACTGATGAGGCTTTGTGAATGTCTACAGTTGTAACTGTCATTTAGAAAGATCTTAACATTCCATTCTGATGCTTTGTACAATGACAGTGTGATAGGTCAAATGTAGGGACATATTCTCAATAGAATCATAGAATAGTTGGGGTTGGAAAGGACCTTAAGGTCATCTAGTTCCAACCCCCCTGCCATGGGAAGGGACACCTCACACTAAACGATGTCACCCAAGGCTTGGTCCAGCCTGGCCTTGAACACCGCCACGGATGGAGCACTCACAACTTTCCTGGGCAACCCATTCAAGTGCCTCACCACCCTAACAGTAAAGAACTCCCTCCTTATATCCAATCTAAACTTCTCCTGCTTAAGTTTAAACCCATAACCCCTTGTCCTATCACCACAGTCCCTAGTGAAGAGTCCCTCCCTATCATCCTTAAAGTCCCCCTTCAGATACTGGAAGGCTGCTATGAGGTCTCCATGCAGCCTTCTCTTCTCCAGGCTGAACAGCCCCAAC
>WYDI02033414.1:0-17546 GCA_009867235.2 Psittacus erithacus | reverse complement strand
CGCTCCCCCCCCCCCCCGAAGACCCCCCCAAAAAGTACCAAAAGCGGGATTTTCCTCGGCCCCCCCCCCCCCATTTTGCTCAATCCCAGCGGCTGGATTTGTAGCGGAAAAGCGGATACGGAGCACGGGGGGCAAGAAAAAGAGGAGACATCCCCCTTCCCCATAGACAGGCTGCAGACTCACCATGGGGCGGGCGAGGGGGGCTGCGGGAAGCGGCGGGGATCGGGGCGGGATGCGGAGCCGGCCCGGAGCCGGGCGGGCGGGGAGCGGGCAGGGAACGGGCACGCTTGCGCACAGCGCTGGGAGGGAGGGATGAAGGGAGGGATGGAGGGAGGGAAGAGCATCCCGGGGGCTGGAAGCAGCCGGCCCCACCATCGGGGAGGTGAGAGAGAACTATTCCCCCCTTTCATTCCCAGCTGGAAACCACAGCTCTGGGAGCAACTCCGTCACTGGCACACATCTCACCCCAAATGAGAGCAGCTCACAGCAAATTAATGGTTTTTTGGGGGAGGGATCGCACCATTCCCCTATCAAATCCACCATGAGATGATGCTTTGCCTAAAATCACCAACTCAAGATTTAAGGGGGGTTTTTTGCTGCTTTTTCCCCTGCGGAGAAATTAATCCCCACCTCAGTATCCTACGGGATCCTCATTTCTATCCCCATCATCACCACCACTCGCAAACTCAGCAGCCAACCCTCTCAAGGCATTCATTTCAACAGCTCAAACCCCATCCCTCCTGCTCTAGGGTGGGTTTTGCCAATCTCCAAGACAATATTAACACTGATTTTTAATTAGGAAATAATGTGGAATATTGGCCCCGGAGCAGGCAGTGTATTTTATTCCTATTTATTGGGCTGGAAAGCAAGAGATTGATGGGATGGGGAGGGAACCAGCCCCATCGGAAGACCAAGGCTGGTGCTGATTGATAAAATACCTGTTGAGCTGATGGCTCTGGTCTTGCCAAGGCTCATTGAACAACTACATCAATATTTGAAGAGCATCCTCATCTCATCTCAAAGATGGGGCTTCCTTGCCCATAAGAAGTGAAGCAACAGGGCAGAGCTTTACACACAGTGACAGGCAAAGCCATTGTAATTAGGCTTTAATTGCCACTGGCTTGTCAATGATGCTGGGGTAATTAGCGGGGCCACAGCTCAGCAGGGGGGGAGCTGGGATGTGCTTGAAGGATATTTAGCCCCTTTGGTCTCTTGGGTTCCCCTGCTCTGTTTATTGCATCTGAAAACAATAAACGGCGTTCAATAAGCGCCAGCAATAATAATGCATCCCAAATGTCTATTTTTACCATGCCCCCAAGACACAGCATTAAAAGAGGCTGCCAGCTTTGCTACCCAGGATATTCTCACTCCCTCCTGGTGGGATGGGCTTGTGTTGGGGTGATGCCTTCATCCCCCTGCAGCTTGGGGCAGCATCAAGAGGACCCAGAGCAGAGACGCCAACCCACCATCAGAGAGCTGTGGTGCCTGACTCTCTGTATCCAAGAGGTCTCAGTGCTGGGGCTTGAGCAAACCATGGTGCCATGCCAAGGGGCACACAACAGCTGCATCCACCCTACTCAAGTCTTGGGTGGATCCAAAGGCCACCAAAGAGCTTCTTTCAGTGGCTACCACAGCTTCAAGAGACAATGTGTCTTTGGAAAGCACATTCGCTGCCTTAACAGAATGGCACAAGCTTCTGCTGGGTAGTTAGTCATTGCTAATGACTACACCCTGCCCTAATATTCCACTTACAAAGGATAAATTGCCAGTTAGATTAATTCAGCACAAAGAGAGCCAGGTGATTTGTAGAGGAAAAGAAGAGGATAAAAGAAACTTCCTGGCTGTTTGAGCAGTGATTTGTAAGGAGCTCTGTTACCACCCAGCCCAAAGCTGTTCGGAAATGACATGGATACAAGGGTTTAGAAGACACAGTGAGGAACAGAGCTGTTCTCTCACCGAGGTTTTGCCACCCCAGGATGGCCTCACACCATCACCACAGCCAAAACCCTCCCAAAAGGGTCACAAGAACAAAGCAGGAGCCAGGCAATCAAGATCTATTCACAAAGGAGAAAAGAGTGCCCTCAGCCAGGCTCACAGCATCTGCTGCAGACGGACAAGAATGGGGCGATTCATGGCCAGCACAAGCCACCTTTGTCCTGCAACCACCTCAGCCTCACCCTTCCTCAACCCATGGCCTGGAAGTGCTGGTCTGGCTCTGCAAACCCAGCCCCAGGACCTCAATAAGTGCTTTGAAGGCTCCAGCCATAGGCCCGTCAATATGCATCCCCCTGACCTCTTCTCCTGGGGTCCTGGTCTCCATGGATCCCCCCTGCTCCAGAGGAGGTGGGTCATTGGGCAAGCAGCATCCTTTCTAGTCTCCTAAGAGAAAGGAGTCCTTCTGGTTGCAGATGTGCTGCTTGGCTGTCTGCCACAGCCCTTAAAACATCTATTCTCAAGGCAGGTTTGCCTTTTGGTTTAATAGCTGGAGAACAGGGAAGCTTCCTGGTTGACAGGATGGTCCCATCTGCTGTTTATCCTATAAAACTGATTTTGCCTCACCTAGGGAGACCAAGCTCCCTCTTAGCACAGAAAACACTCCGGTATATAATAAATAATCATTCATTTCCCTTAGCAACTTAAATCCTAGGGATGCAGAGAGCAAGGGCATGGCCAGCGACACTGATCATCTCCAGATTCACTTCTACAGCAGCTCCCAAATCAGCTGCTAGGAGATGGATAGAGTTGAAACAAGAGGGAAAGGTTCCCCAGCAGATTGCCCTGGCTTTACCACATACTGCATTTCTGCAGAGAAACAATAGTAAGAAAAGGTGCCTGCATCCAGATGCTCTGCCTCTCCCTGCTGCTAAAAGGTACCAGGGAACTGCCTGACCTGAATATCTATTAATCAGATGAGGCAAACAAAGCCCCAGGCATCTCTGATGATGCTGCTTGCAATGCAGCCAGCTCTGGGCTGCTCCATCACAGGGCAGTGCTCTGCAAACAATAGATCACATCTGCAAACAGCAATTCTCTGCTGGTTTTCAGCCCTCATCTGTGAAAAATTCACCTTTGCAAAGCACAGGCTGGTAAAATGAGTAAAGAAGTGGGTAGCCAGCAAGATGATTCCTGCAATTACATCCCTGGTTCCTGGCTGAAACCAGAGCCCTTTTTGGCAGCAAGAACTCATCAAGTTTTCAGGGGTTGGTGTCCAGAGGACAACATGCAGGGAACCAAAGGCTGGGGGCAGCAAACCAAACCTCTCTCTGCATGCTGAAATCAGGTTTTTCCTATCACAACAGGCAGCTCTCGCCAGGTCTTAGAACCACAGAATGAGTTGGGAGGGACCTTAAAGCCCATCTAGTTCCAACACCCTGCCACAGGCAGAGGGACACCTTCCACCAGAGCAGGTTGCTCCAAGCCACCACACCCAACCTTCTTGGACCCCTTCAGCCCTGCTTGGTCTCAAGAGCTGTCTTTTGGGTGGAGAATATGGACGTGCACAGACCCTCTGCTTGCTGTGTCCCAGCTCACTGCTACGACCCCCACATAGACCAGCACACTAAAAGGAGTTACTGAGTCAATGTTTTAATTGACTTGAGCAGAAGACATGGTTTCTATACAGTGGGCCATCAGCCCCAGTTGGTACAAAATTAGTTAACAAAAAAACCTCTTTTAAAAACAAACCTAAAGCAGGCATTTATTAAAACCAGAAAGATATAAAAGTGCCTCTGCAGGCTCACACCCTTCCTGCCTCCTGGAATCTCTTGAACAGTGCTTTGTCTGCCTGAAGGGCGAAGGTCAAAGCTCGTTTCTGGTAGTACATGGAGTCCAGCACCAGGTTGTCAATCACATCTGTCAGGAGATGGGCTCTCTCCACAGAGATGCCTGGAGCGTCATAGCCCAGGGCAGTGAAATGCACGTGTAGATGGTAGTAGGAGGGATGGTAGTGCAGGTAGATGCGCAGCTGGGAGCCAGGCACGCCAAAACGCTTCATTATAGCCTCCTAAAGAGAAAGGAAACCACCATAGGTCAGGACTGGAACACACAGTGAGGGCATGGGGGCAAGCAGTGTGTGGACAGGCTTGGAAGGAGCATCCCTGGATGGTGGAGAGAAAGACAGAAGTGATTTCTGCTTCTCCATCCTCACAGCAAGGGAGAGAGGAGGGACAGAGCATTCTCCATCCTGTGTTTTGGCTTTCACAGAGCTGGAGGAATGCCTTCAGCTGCCCCACTTTCGTCCACTGGTGCTCGTATCACTTTCCATTCTACCCTTATCACTCCAGCTCACCTGGTGAGTTACAAAGATCTGTTACCAGCCAGTGTAATTAAAGCTCTGAGCAACGCTCATGTGCTTTGGCACACTGGCTGGGTGCACTGCAATTCCCTGGCTAATCTCTTCATTAATCTCCACTTTCCCCAGTGCAATTACTTCCTGAGTTTCTAAAACGGTGAAGGAAAGAGAAGCTATCATGCATCCATCTGCACCAAGCATGCCCCAGCACAGCGCTGGAAAACACTTGTCTGCCAGTGAAAACAGTCAAGGGCTTGGGAGGAATCATAGAATCATCCAGGCTGGAAAAGACCTTTAAGATCAAGTCCAACCACTCCCCCAGCACTGCCAATTCCACCACTAAACCATGTTACTAAGGGTCTCATCTACGTGTTGTTTGAACACTTCCAGTGATTCCACCACTGCTCTGTTACCAATGTGGATAAGACAGGGCTGGAATCCTGTAGCTCTTTGCTAACAGAGATGTATTGAGCACCACTAAAACACTTTGAATACCACAGGGTTTTCCAGTGTCCCAGGGAAAGGTGCTCACAGCCACAGTTCATCACCTATTGTCACCTCCCATTAGTGGTCCCCATGCAGGTGCTGTGGGTGGGTAGGTTGGTCATCAGGGACCTTGTGACAAGCAGGCTGTGCTCCCCCTGGCCAGGATAGCACAGTTAAACCAGCCATGCCCTTACCTTCCCTTCTTGTAAGATGTTCCTCAGCAGTGGGAGGTGCTCAGCAGTCAGATCCCGAAGACACTTGACCTCCCTGCGGTGAACAAGGGCTATCAGGTAGAGGTCATCCAGCTGCAGAGAGAGATGGAGGTGACTACAGAGCAGATGGAGGCATGAGCACTTTGGACCCAACACACCAACCCCAGCTTGTGAGATAAGGGGCTACCTCCAGCATGTTTAGCCCACACCCAAGCTGGGTTGAACCCAGTATGAAGCTTCTAGTGTAAGATGCATTCACCCACTGCATGTCTAAGCATCATTTCTAGGCAAAATAAGGTTTGTCCAGCACTAACTAGGAGATGACAGCTTCACCCCAACCCATACACAGTAGGTCCACAAGCAATCTCCTCAGCTTTAAAGGCAGGTCAATTGATCAACTCTTTTCTGCACAGCCCTTGCCATGTTCACAACACACCCCTGAGCATCAAAAATACATTGTCCTGGCGCAGATTGAGGCTGGCACCCACTCTACTCCATGGGATCTGCCAGCACTCCGAGCACGGTCTTTTTAGCTCAGTGGTTCATCTCTGCACTCAGATGAGGATTTACAGTGAATCACAGCAGCCAGAATGGCAACTGTAGATGTTTCCAAGTGAAAACCTTCCCACATTCCCACTGTGCACACAGCTCCACTTCCAGTCACACCAATCCTATAAATAACTATTTTCAAGAGCTAATCGGTCACTGGACAACACCAGCGCAGTAAAACACCCATTGAGCAGCTCTCAGCCAGACCTCTGGCATCTCCCAAAGCACTTCAATGTTTAACAAGATAGAGATGTGGATCATTACACTTTAAAAGTAAATCAAAATAAATCCCTATCTCCTTCATCTTTCCAATATGAACACTGCAAATAAAAGGGTTTAGATATCTGAGACCATCTGGCTCTTTGGAAAGAGCTGCTCATGCCAAAAGATGCTCTGAGGACCCTGCCTCGGGGCTCTTGAACACGAAGCTGTTGTTTGCACCCAGCCAGCACAGCGATGCTCATAGTTCCGTTTGATTCCCAAAGCAGCTTGTGCACAGCTCGTATCAACTTGTCTTCTTTGGATCAGGGCTGGCTGGCGGGAGGAAAAGCAAACAGCTCTTCTTTAGAACAACATCTGCATGTTGCTGTTTGAAACAAATAAGGCTGTTGCTAAAAAGGCTCTGACTGATGTCATGCCGGGCAATGTTTCAGGCAACGCCTCGGGGCTCCTGCGGGTTTGAGAGAGGTTCAAAAGGAGTGGGAAGAAAGAACAAAACCACACAAAAAGGCTTTAAAACATGAAAAAAAACCAAACCAAAACCAAAAGAAATCAACTCAAAAGCTCTACCAAGGTTGGGCAGAAGGAGCTGATGCAGTCCCCAGAAGGTTAAGGATGGCAGCAAGCACAATGGAAAGGAGAGATCTTCCTCCTGTCCATCAGCCTGATAGAATTCCAGGTGAATTCACACCATTCCGTGTAGCTAAGGTAGTGCTGTGGAAGGGATTTCAGGGAGTCCTGCTGGGAGCAATGCCTTGCTTCTCTAATTTAATTTAGTAGCCTTGCCTGTTTGATGGGAGGAGGCAGAAGGAACCTGCGCCTGTGGTAGCCCCAGGGCCGCCAGGATAAGCTCTGGCTCAGCATCACCCACAGCCAAGAAGAAATTCCTTGGCTCAAAGGCAGAAGTCAACAGCCCTTGCTGGGATGCTGGCTCACCTGCCTGGGAACGAGACAGGCAAAGAGCCTGGCTAGCCCCAGGGATCTCTTGCTGCAGACAGCAGCCCAGCAGCGAGAAGAAACCAAGATCCTGTCCAGCATAACAAGAGGCTCTCCCAAGGATAAATCCCACCATTTAAGCACTCCCTGACCATGCCACCTGCAAGATGTGGACACAACAGGTCCCTAAAGCACAGCTTTTAGCCTATCCATCTGTAATCCTGATGCGGGTTGTAAAGTTTGGCTGCTGTGAGTGATGATTTACACTGAGGCTTTGCTTGAAGCATATTACCACCCTGAAAGTAAAGGGCACTGAACAAGGCACAGTTCAAAATCCCCAGATGTCAGTCTCTGCAGGAAGAAGGTTGTGCCTCCCAGTGAACAAGTAGAAATTCAGGTTTAGTTACCCCATCACTGCTTGACAAGGAATTTGTCACAAGCTGATGTGACCAGAGATTGTCCTGCAGTGACCCACTCACCTGTGCTCACCCAGCACAGAAACACAGAGTTGTGTTGCACATGAGTTATAGCCTGGTTAAAACTCTCTGTGTTTTAGTGAATGGCCACTCCCACGAGGGGTTAAGCAGCTGCTCCTAAGCTATAAACCATCTGTTTAACATTGCACAGAGGAGAGTTAATCACAGCAACCAAAGGACAACATCAGCCCCATTTGTCCCTAAAGTTGAGGCTTGCAAAAAGAAACAAAGTCCCAACCAAGTTCAGAAGGAGCAAGCGCACAGCTGGCTTTAGGTTCAAACACATCGAGGCACCATTTGGGCTAATACAGGAAAGAGAAAGGGAACCTAATAAATAAATCACCACCAGCAGCAGTGGGAACAGCCTGAGTTTTGCAGTGGCCACAATTAGCATGTGATAAAAGGCCCTGGCAATACCATCACTTAATGACAGCAGGAAGAGGAAGGACACATTTCCCTACTAAAACTTTCATTAGCATGCTATTAGCAGCATGAAAGTGGACATTTCCTCTGGATTACCTTCAGGCAAGCAGCATCCCTCCAAAGCTAAAAGGAGCAAACCAACCTGGTTTTGATTCCACTTAAAATCTGGAACTAGAACAAAGCCATCGCAAGGATCTGGGTTTTCATGGATGATTCGATCGGCCTCAGCTTTCTTCTCCAGGATATTATACACCCACTGAAAGAGAAATATGTGATTTAGAAACCAGCAGAGAAAACAATCACCCCAGGCACAATTAGCCCAAGCTCATGGATTAGCACACACTCCCTGCAACTAGAACATAAAACCCAAACCAAACCAAACAACAACTTGATTTTAAGATGACCAAATCATTTCACGGCTGGTGACATTTGTAGTTAATTATCCATAGCACTCCAACAACAAACTCCAGGCTGTTATGAGCACTTCAGTGAAAAGATCCCCCCCAACCCTGCTGTGCGGCACTGCACTGATTGATTCAGGCAGTTTTGCTTTCTCTCAAGCATTAAGAACTGGCCACAGCAGGAGATGAGGCACTGAACACAAAGGGGTTAGCCCAGTGTAGAAATAGCTGCATTTGCCCCAGGAGGATGTGGGGATAATCCTCTCCAATGGGGTCTAGCAATACTCCAACCAGACCTGGCTGCTCCAGAGATGTAGCTGCCGCAAGCACTAAATACCCATGGCAAGGGGTTGGAACTAGATGAGCTTTAAGGTCGCTTCCAACCCAAAACATTCTATGGTTCTTTACACCTCCAAAATGCACTTTGAGTCTATCGCCAAACAGGGTTTTGAAGCATCATTTTCCCCACCAAATCTAGGTATGAAATGCTTTGGTTGGGCTGGGAAGGTGCAGCCAATCTCACAGACACACTCACTGAGCTAGGTCAGTGGTTGCTGCGCACACTAGACACTCAAAAGAGCTCTGTCAAGACTTTAATTAATCAAATCAAAACTTGGGATCATTGTGAACTGACCTGAACATAATCCCTTAGGGAGAAACCAACCTCTCCTCCCTTGATTTGGGCTTTTTGCTTAAATTCCTGATCTTTTCTCCTAGCAATAACATCTTAGAGAAGATTAGATTCTCCAAGTGCTTTCAGAAAGCATGGCACAAGATCATGGTGCTCTGTGACCCTGGAAGGAAAGCAGGGCAGGAAATGAAAGTTTGCCCCTTGGTTTAGTGTTATGCCTGTTCTTGTCACATATCCAAGCTATCAGTGCCCTGAATAAGCTCACTGATCAGATGAGCTGAATTTTAAACCCAAGTGCTGTCTCATGTGATGAGCAGGTCATCAGCTGCCTGCTCTTGCTGTTTCCAGCATAACCCCAGTGAGGACAACACATGTCCGAAGACTGGCACCACAATAAGACTATTATACTGAAAGCATCCGGGCTTTGCATCCTCCAGCAGGACACAGAGAGGCCTCTGTAGTCCCCTGATATTTCAGTTACCCTTCATATTTCCCCTTTCCACTCGTCAAACCCAGTTAGATAAAGACAAGAAATGGCATTATCAATGGCTGGTTGTCTTTGGGGGGCTTTATTTTTAATGGATAGCCTCAGCAGACCAAGGATTTGGTTTATTCTCCCTTCTGCAGAGGCTGGCATGAATTGGTCCCTACAGACGGTTCTCCCCCTGTGCTGCACTCTGGGGCAACAACACAAGAGGGACATGGAGCTGTTAAAGAGTGAGGCCAAAGGAGGCCACAGGGATGTTCCAAGGGCTGGAGCAGCTCTGCTCTGGAGACAGGCTGAGAGAGCTGGGCTGGTTCAGTCAAGGACAAAGACACCCACTCTGCAGCAGGGAATCAGTGGTACCTATACCTGAATGCTGAAGCTCTGGGACTGGATGTAGGGCAGTGTTATGTTCTTGTAATCCTCCCAGGTTTCACGGATGAGGTGCACCTCTTGGCGCAGGTACTTCTGAAGGTGTTTCTCTGTGGCAGGGTACACCACTGTGGTCTTTATCTCTACAAAGAAACATGTTTGTGATAACTCAGTGCACAAAACCCACATTACTTCCTGCAGTCCCCAATAAATCTGTTTTCCCTCCCAATAAATGCCCCACCAAAAGACACACCACTCTTATCTTATGGTGGGGAGAACAGACATGGAAAGCAAACAAGTGCTTTAACCTCCCAGCTGCCACTGCTTTTGTTGAGAAGGGATAAGCTGACAACACAGCCAGGGCCTGTCTTTCTAGTTCAGTGGAGGAGTTTGCTGTCTGAAAGGGCTTTTTCCCACACTCACTCTTTCAGGCATATCAGCAACATCAGGGCAGAGCTGGGGCTCCCATGCATGCATGCATTCAACATCCAGGATAGAAACACCACCCTAGGAGTTATCTTCCTCACACTTGAATCTAAAGCTCCTAGCAAACACCCAGCAACTTTCCCCAGCCACAAGAGCAGCCATGGTGTGAGCTGCAAGCAGCAGCGCCAGCACATAGAGTGTCTCCTTCCCAGAGCTCTCAGGCATCACGATGCTTGGCCTTGAGCCCTCAGCACAGGCGGCAAAGAGGTCAAGGGCATGGGGATGGATCCAGAGCAAGCAATGCGGTCTGATGGGTTAATAGAGCCTGGAATGAGCTGAGGGAAGAGCGGGTGATTCCTCTGCACCGCCTGACAGTGAGCATTCAGCTGGTGACTGTAGGAAAACAGTGTCTGTTTACCTGAAGATTAAAACTGCTGTGTAATTTGTGTGGCATTAAACAGGACACAAGCATGCACCTCACCTGCCTCTGCAGCAGTAAATCTTACCCACAGTGGTGAAACACTTGGAAGGAAAAAAGCCCTACAAACCTGGACAAGTCCACAGCAGATCTGATCAAAGCAAGGGGCCAGGGCATTGCCAATGCTGCAGCTTGTGCCCAGAATGGGCACAAAACCCACAGGTTACACACTCACCATAGTACCAGACAGCCATGCTTCATCCATTATATATTTAAATACACAGCCAGCCACTGAATATAAATATAGTATTAATATTAGACAGGCTGAGCCTGGGCTTGCTCAGCCTGGAGAAGCCCAGATAAGCTGTGGCTGCCCCATCCCTGGCACTGTTCAAGGCCAGCTTGGATGGGGCTTGGAGCAAGCTGCTCTAGTGGAAGGTGTCCCTGCCCGTGGCAGGGGGCTGGAACTGCATGGGCTTTAAAGTCCCTTCCAATTCAAACCATTCCGTGATCTATTTGTTCTTAAAGCCAGGGTTTGGGTCTTTAGTTTTCTGCTGCCTCTTTTCAAGGCTGGCTCTGCACAAGCCAGGTGACTCTGCCTTTTCATTTCATGCCAAACCCAGCTTAATGAAATCCCCAGGAAAATGCTGGTAACGTGAAATATGAAAATGCAAACCACAAGGGCAGCCTGGTCTGTTTCCCACCGTACACATGTTCAAACAAGGTTGTTTTCCAGGACTCCATTAGCACTTCTAGTGGGATGATGTAATAGCAAGAGGGAAAAAAAAAGACATACAAGGCTGTAACTCCTCTGCTCCTCACTTAAGACTGGCAAAGCAATGGGGAGAAAAGAAAAAGGCAAAAGAGAATGTCCAGCCTCAGGCTGAAAGTTCCGCAACTTCACTTTATAGCCCAAAATAAGAGCAAAGACTGCAGTAGAAACCCCCTCCACGGTGGTGATCACGCAATCCATGCGCTGGCCAGGATGGGGTTGCAGCGGACCCTTCACAGCTTCCCCCCATCACCTCCCCAATTTGGGCGGCAGGAAGAGCCACTCTGGCTACTTTAACGTGTAGCACAAGATCAGAGGAACCCTTAACGTGCAGCTGCAGTCAAGCTGCAGATGTTTGCAGGAGGAGAGGGGGGAGAGGCTGCGGTTCAGTAATGATTCTTTCCCTTCTAGAGGTCTCATCAACCCTGGAACGCCCCAGCAATGCTCATTAACATGAACTACCACAGCCCAAAGAGCTGTTTGATAACGATAGTCAGGCTCTGAGCATTTCAGAGCCCATGCACAAGATGGAAAGTCCTGTCTAAGGCTGGCAGGAAACAGCCACGGCATGACCAGGCTCGCCATGAAATCTTTCCATTGCTGGCAACCGGCTGTGTTCATGCTCCAGTTTAAAAGCCGCAGAGCTCCTGGCAGGCTCAATGTGCACTGAAGCATCACGTAGGCTGTGGGGCAGCTGAAACCTACCCTGGCCTGGAAATGAGGGTAAAGAACTGCTTTAGGACACATGATGTGGGGTTTTAAGCTCGCTGGGTCTGAGTCACATCAGCCACGTGTTCCCATGGGCTGCCACAGAATGCCTGTGGTTTACTCTGGAAGTCAGGAGTGACCCTCAATTAACTGGGGGTTATAATAAAGGAGGTTTAATTGAAAGAACCTTTCATTGAAGGAGCAGGAGGCAGAGGTGCTGTGATGGTAGAGAACAACCCATGGGGCAGGTCACCCAATGAAGGGTGTTGGAGGGGATGCACTGCACTGTTGTTTCCCTGACCAGGAGAAAAGGAAACTCAGCTTAAAAACAACCAAGAACCAAAAATCAAAACACCAGCTCAACCTGTGGGATTTATGGGAAAAGGGGCTGAGGGCAGTTGTTGCCAGGAGGAGAGGATGAAACATGTTTGTGCTCCCTATGGAGCAGGACAGATATATGTCGCAGAGGAGAAGGCGGCAGAGAGAGCTCACACACATAGGAAAGTGCCTTCTCCTCTTCCACGCCACACTCTCCCCAGGCGCTGTCAAAATCCCCTTCCAGCTTGTTGAGTTTCAAACTGATTCAAACAGCAAGGAGAGACTAGGGTGACCTGGTGAGAGCCCTGTGCTCACCTCTTCCATCCCACTCAGCAACACTGAAATGGAGGGCTCTAGTTCCGTTTTAAATAGATTTGAACACACAGGGCAAGAACAACCTCTTTCTACTTCTGGGCAGGGACGTTTTTTGCCTCCCTTTGCTAGTAGGAGGTTGAGCTTTGGCTCATCATCTGCCTGCCTTATCAACTCACCCACGGGGCGCAGGAAGGTGCCAAGGCCAGGAAACAGCAGAGAAAGCCACACTGCACTTCCCTCTGCAAGCCGCCTTCCTGCTGCTTACAGCTCTGCACCATCTTCTCAGCATCAACTACCTCCTTCTGTGCAGCCTTAACTAAACATAATGCACACCTTCCCCTTCTGTACTTTTGTTCAGTTTCATGATCACCACAGCACAGTGGTCACAGGGAAATGCCTCATTTTAACTGCCTCTGCCATCTGGGGCTTTTTTTATTGAAAGAGATAACAGCACATAAGAAAAAGGATAAAGCTTGCAAGAGGCCAGTGCATGTCAGGGCAAGCCAAGCTGCTGGGGACATATGGCAAAGGCTGGTTTGCCCCTGGTTCCCTCACAAAGAGGACTCGGCACAGGGAGCTCTAGCCGCAGGTTATAAGCCCCAAACCCCAGAGCAAAGCATGGCCATATCCCCTACCAAACCACCCCACACCTCCCACTGCTGCAGCATCTACACTTTCATAAGGAGCTCTCTTTGCTGGGTAAGCCCCGCAGGCAGGCAGAGCATGGAAACACTGGGACACAACCAACCTCCCTTCGGCAGCTCCTGCAAGCCTCTCCAGCTCCACACTGCCTGAAACCAGACCAGGGAAAGCAGGGATATGTATCACTTCCTGCATGACTGAATACTTTCCTTCCATGCTCTCCCATTTCGCCCAGCCCCATGTCAGAGAGATGGAGCATCTCCTGCTGTGCTCATTTTGAGATGGTTTATAATCAGCTTCAGCCCGCAACACAGGGATGAGCTGCGCCCAGCAAGTAAAGACTCCTTAAAGGATTGACAAGAGCACTTAAATTATGCTGGCACAGCTTTGGGGCTGTAAAACACACCATCCCTCAGCAACTAGGTAAGAGGAGGCTGCTTTTTGTTGGAAGCAGCAAGGTTTTCTTGCTGAATGGGTGTGAGCACCACCAGCAGCTGGATGTTACTGGGGAACATGTGGATTGAACCATCTGATTTTCGCAACCAAGCCTTTGGCAACAGCATCCTTGCCCTGCTATGAAAGCAGCCCTTGCTCTCCCTGCAAGGGAGAGTCCCAGAGCTGGGTTTCCTTCACCATCTCCCACACTTCTAGGAATAAGCTGCCTCTTAAACCGAGGCAACATCCAGCAACTGGCCTTAAAGTAAGCTATGCACACCTGCCTTTGCCAGTAGCAGAGCAGTTAGGATCAGCTCTGACACTGCTCCTCCTTGCAAACACACTCACATTTCCTTCTCTTTACTCAGGTAGCTTGCTGCCCTTCAGATGAGCTCTGACCATTATTAAGCTGCCTTACAAATGTCTTTTATTCCCACATTTTAGCCTTGACACGTCTCTCCCAGTGGCCACTTAAACCAGAGACATAGCTGAGGCCCCTTCTCTGGCCCGCATCTCCACACCTGTGTGCTCCCAGCCCCAAAAACTTTATCTTCAAGCAGCAGCAGAGTGAAGTTCCTCTTCCCAGGATAGAGGGGAGGCTCTTGCTGAGGTAACGTGCTGCTTTTGGCCTCCCTTCCTTTGCTTTCACCATGCAAACAAAGCAACTGGCCTGGACTCGCAATGGACCACCAAGACGAAACAAGCTTTCATCACACAGGGCCCGTGTTAGCTTGACTCTGCAGAGGGAACAGCAGCACTTCTATGGGAGAGGGTGAAGAAAATATTCATCTTCAGCTATCAAGAAACTCTGGCTCAAAAAGAGCTGCCCGAGGACTTGGGACCACAAAGGAGGCATTGAGAAAAACACGTCTTAAAAGCAGAGGGGCTGGAGGCAACTCCTCATACCCAGTGTCATGAGTCACTTGAGGCAGTGATTTCCTCATGTGGTTTATCTTACCTCTAGACAGCAAGAGACTGAGCAGAAGAGGGGTTCACCCATCCGGGGTGCTGTGAAATCCCCAGGGGGAACTGTGGGACACCACAACCCAGGGCTTTTCAGAAGAACTACTTAATGCCATGAACTACTTGGCCTTTACTGCATCATGCTAAGTCACAGAAGAGAAAACCCTTTATCTCTCCAACCCTGGGATCAAAAGGCTGTGAGAGACTCCATGCAAGGCTTCACTGTATCTCAGCACGATCGCATCCCCGGATTCTTCACAAGCCTTGACGCTGTCTGCAGCCATACAGAAAATGTCTCCTCCGCTTTAGGTTTATGAGCTGCATTCCTCACGTCAACTCCCCTCTTGGGCCGTGACTCAACTTAAAAGGGTGATTTCCTTCCCCTCCTGACACACACAACTGTTTCCTCCAGTGCCAGGCCAGCTGCCTGCCAGCAGCTGAAGCAACATGCCTGTAAAAACAGCTATTGAGCACTGAACAGCTTTAAGGAAGAAGCTTCCCTGCTTATAGCATGGAGCTGGGGAGCCTGGAGAGCAGCACCAGCATCCACAGCCCCATCCTGATCCCCTGCTTGGGGCTGCTCAACATCCAGAGCAAGCACAAGGAAAGCTGTGAGGAGGAAAGATGAACCACTGCGTAACATATCTGCAAAACCCTACCTTTTAAAGGCATTGTAAGAGTAATTAAAGAAATAAGCTTTAGCAAAAGGAAGCTGGAGGCTTTTTGCCTATTCAAACAGAAGGAATGGCATGGGGACTCATCCAGAAGCACAGCAGGTTTGGTCTAGCTATACATACACAAAACACAGGGCAGTCACAGCACAGAGGACACACCAAACAACCCGAATGAGATTGTAGTTTAACAAAGACCCAGAAATGGGATGTGAAAAGACCCAGATTCACCTGGATTTGCCCCAGCCTCTCAGGTAAAGCAGGACCAGGAACGGCACTGACAGAGGCGACACTTAACAGCCTTTTCACCCTGGTGAGGGGTTTCACGCTGGCATAAACCTCAAATAAAGTAAGACTGAATCAGGGGAATACTGGAATTAAAGAG
Organism: Psittacus erithacus; assembly: GCA_009867235.2. Classification (NCBI taxonomy): domain Eukaryota; kingdom Metazoa; phylum Chordata; class Aves; order Psittaciformes; family Psittacidae; genus Psittacus; species Psittacus erithacus. Next base: position 2,013 of record WYDI02033414.1, on the reverse strand, counting down.
TGCTGCTCGAAGTGCTACAAGAAGTCAGATGCCAGCACAGCTGCTAGGGCTGCATCTGAGAGAGGCCCAGGGGACTTCAGTCTTGCAATGCCACCTCGTGGAAATCACTGCAAGTTGCTGTAGTAGGCGCCCAAGCAGGAAGGAGCCTGTGCAGAGCTTTAACATCTTCTGCCTTTTGGAATGTGTCGTTGTAACACCAAAACCTCTGATTTCAAGTCCTTCACAGGGCAAGAGGAGCTCTGCACAACTCACAAGCTCCCAAAGACAAACAGTGCTTCCTCCTACATCACAGAAATAGCATTAAAATACAGGTGTATTTGGGAAGGCACATCAAACATCCAAAGAATTCAATTCAGGACTGCAGCAACTTCTAATTTAGGCTATCAGATATGATGAATTTTGACTCTGTCAAGCCTGTTTGGCTGTCACCGTGCTTATGGAAGCATCGCTGCACCTTTGGAATTTAAGCACATCCCAGCATTAAACTGAAGTGCCCAGCCTTCCAATATGTGCTCTGCAGATTGTTATCAAGGTAAGCATGATGGGGAGCAACAGTGCCTTACACCAGATTAACCAACATCACTGAAGACAGACACACAAGGAAAGCTTCCAGACCCACAAGCCCTTGACCTTTAAATCAAGGCACAGGCAAGGAATCAAGTGATATCTGTTTAGTGTCCAGCAACTCTATAGCTTGGTGAGCATGAGGAAAAGGGGGTGAAGTGAGGTAGCACCCAAAACCTCAGGATTAAGACATTGCCTTCAAAGCAGCAATGATCTACTGCTCCCCCAGCTCTGCTGCTGCCAAACCACAACCAGAGCAGGTAGGAACACATGGAACAGCATCACAGCCATGTCACCCTCCTGGGAATCCCATGCTCACCGCTCAGCTCTGGAGGAGGGTAGAGATGGTATGTCTTGTAAATGTCATTGTGCATCCGCAGCTCCAGCTTCGTGTGCTTCTTCAGCAGGTCTAACAGCTTCTCCTCCTGGAAAGGAGTCTTTTCCAGGATGACTAAAGCATCTGTACCCTCTCCAGAGGGGCTGGTCACCTGGAATAAGAACCGAGTTTGAGGCCAGGACCTGAGGCTCCACAGCTGACACATCGCAGACCCTGTTTTTGTACACAAACCCCCTCCTGGACCAGTCAACCATCCAAAAATAGAGGCATATGTGGCCTGAGGCACAGCAGGAATCTGCTGCCCATGAGGGAGGTTTTTGCAGGGGAGCACAGGATGTGGACAGTGTCTCAGCCCATGTGCACCTTCCCGGATGTTCCCAGCACCCACAGCCACATTCCCACTGACCCACATCACTGATTTCACCTCAGATGCTCTCAGGTCAACATGAGGCTGTCAGAGCATCAGGATGAGGACACAGGCAGGCAGCAAGGGGCTGGGGGACTGTAACACTGCAGCTTGCGTCCCTGCCTGTGGCAGGGGGTTGGAACTGGATGAGCTTTAAGGTCCCTTCTAACCCAAATTAGTCTGGGATCCGATTAATTTCTCTTTTATGGTACCCTTTTATCTTTTATAGGTATTGATATGCCTATCATACCTACATCCCAGACCTAGCATAATGCTTTCAGGTCAATGCCACTTCACTACCAAGCACGACAGACCAGAAGCAACACCGGTACTACTACAAACGTACCCAGAGGTTTGAATTAAGCCTTCCAGCGCGGGAAGCGGCCGCCTCCTGCCACCCCCGGCCATCCCCTTTGCTTGGCTTTGGGCACCATCGGTCTGGAAAAGCGAGTAAATAGGGACAACGGAGAGGATAACGTGAGAATAACGGGAGGCAACAAAAGCAGCCACAGCCACAATGGAGCTGGCGCGATAAGCGCACGGGTTGGGGGCGTGGCCTGTGCTGACGTCACCCCGCGGGAGGCGGGGCCAACACTCCGCGCGGTAAACAGCGGCGCTTGTAACCGGTCCTACGCCCCCCCCCCCCCCCCCCCCCCCCCGCCCCCGCCCCCCACCGCCCCCGACCCACCCCCCACCTGCGCCGGAC
>WYDI02033413.1:9099-27928 GCA_009867235.2 Psittacus erithacus | reverse complement strand
GGAGGGGGGCGGGGCCACGCCCACTCCTGCCCCTCCCCCCTCGCCGTTACCGGGGCAACCGGAGGGTAAACGGGACAACAGCGCGAGGGCCCCTGGGCTGACGTCAAGGCGGGGGAGGGGGCGGTCACGTGGCCCCGCGAAGGCGCGCGCCTGCGCGCCCCGCCGAGGATGATGGGCACAAAAGGGAGGGGCGAGGCGGGGAGGAGCGGGACCGGTACCGGGCACCGGGATCTGACACCGGGCGATGGGCACTAGGAACGGGGGACCGGGCACCGACACCGGGAGCTGGGAGGAGGGGCACTGGGAAAAGGGACACTGGGGCTGGGCACTGACCCTGGGAGAAGGGCACCGGGATCTGACGCGGGGCAATGGGCGCCGGTAAAAGGCACCGGAGGTCAATAATCCAAACACACCGGGAGCGGCCAGGCCATGAGCTATGAGTGCCGGGTCCCGCCGGCACGGCCGCCGCTCTGTCCCGGTGGCACCGGTGCCGCCGCACGGTTCACCACGGGAGGGGCCCACACCGTAGTGGTTCCCTGATGCCGCGGCACAAGGGACCCCTGCGGCCCCCGCGGTACCGGCGGTGGGGAAGGGGTTAAGCGGCGGTGCCGCCGCACGTCACGGCCGGCCGGGCCCGCGGGCGGCTGAGGGGGCGGATCGGCGTCAGCGGCTGACGTCAGGGCCGATGGCCGCCGATAACCCCCCCGGCACCGGCAGGATGCGGCCCCCGCCGAGGGGTCGCGAGGGGACCCGGTGCCGAGGGGAAGGTGATGGCGGCGCCGGTGCGGGGCGGGCTCGGTGCCCCCGTGGTGCGGGTGAGGGCAGTGAGGAGCCTGCGCCATGGGGTGCGGGTCCGGCGCAGCCTCATGCACGGGGCAGGGCACGGCTCGGGCTGCGGGGAACACCGGTGACAGCCAGGACAAGGCTGGGACCCACCCGCAGCCGATGGAACCCCAACCAAAGCCTTGAATAAAGCCCAAATCAGCGCCTTTTCCAGGGGCTGTTCCAGCCCCGGCCCCTGGTGCCAGTGTCCCCGGGGGGTTGGGCCCGGATTCCCTGTCCCTGTTTCCGCTGCAAGCCCATCATTAAGGAGCAGCACGGCCGGACCGGCAGGTTCTGGCGTCCCGTCCTGGCACAGCGATGGATGGGGACCGGGGGAGCAGCTCCTCCTGCCCCAGGGCATCCATCCCCATCCGGTGGGGATGCACCCGTGGACGAGGCTGCCTTGCGCCCCGTATGGAACCATGGATGTGCGCCTGGTGTCTGTGTACGTGCTTCTGCCTGCACCCCCATCCCAATGAGGCTGCAGCGGGATGAAATGAGAACCAGCTTCAGCTGAAGGTGCTTTAATCAGTTGCAGGAGGAACAAACCGGCCCCAGGGCCTCCCTGGGAAGAGCGGCTGGCCGGTGGCCAGGGATGCGAGCCATGAGCTGTGATCCGTGAGCCACGATCCATGAGCCACAAGCCATGATCCGTGCTCTGGCTGTGCCCAGCTGCCAGCACCCACCAGCAAAACCCCACCTCCCCAAGGGCCACAGCACCCTGTCCTCATCCTGCCGCATCCACATCCCGACCCCCATCACCACTGGTGCTCATCCCACGTGTCCCTTGTCCCCAAACCAGAGTCACCACCGGTGGCAGCTCGATGCCCGCAGCGAGGCAGCAGCTTCATTTTCTTAATGAGCATTTAATGAGGGTGATGATTCAGCCTCTTCTGCCCCCCGGGAGGGCACAGGCATGGGGAGCGGTCACTGCCCATGGGCCTGGTGGCAGTGCCACCATCACCTCGGCTCAGGGACGGAGCTGCTATTCCGGGCAGCACCGAGCACCCCCTGAGTCACGCTGCGCTTCCCACCTGCCAGCTGGGATATATTTACCCTGGAGCAGGCGGTGAGGGTCTGGGATGAGCCTGTGTCACCGTGGCCACCACCGGACCTCAGTCACGCACACCAGGGCCATGGTCCAGAGCATCCTTGAGACAGGACCCCACGCAGCTCCTGCTCTTCCAATGGGACCATTCCCAGCTCCTTGATGCTGGTGGTGCCTGAGCCTGCTTCAACCAGACAAGGTATCACAGCACTGCTGGACACCCGCAGCCCCACCGTGAGATGCCCATGAGCTACCATGGGTGCACCCACATTCCCCTGCTTCCAGATAAAGGGAACAAGGGAGAGCATTCGCTGTCCCAGGATGTGCTCCATGGGCTCGGGCACACAGGGGAAGCTGCCTCTTAGTCACTGCTGCAAGGAGAGAGAGGAACAGAGCAGGGACTACAAGAAGTCAGCGGCCACCAATGCTTGCCCCCAAAGCCAACTCCATGCTGGTCCCAAGGGGCTGCCATGGCCCCAGGGGCCTCTGCCAGTGAACCCAGGCACAGAAAACATCATCGTTCTAAAAAACCCTATAAAGAAAGGAGGAAAACACGACGGGGAGGGGGAGGAGGAGGAGGCTTTGACGTGTATTTTTAGTTGCTTAGCGCAGCCCTCAAGTATTTGGGCAGCCACTCCCTCCGCGTCGCAGGCGGCTGCTGGGGAGCTATTCCTGTGCTGAAGCACCGGAGCCATGAGTCATGGAGCCACCGGCACGGCCACGGTGGCACTGAGAGGAGGGACAGGGCCATGCTGGCCCCGGTGGGTCCTACCCAGCTGCATCCTGCCAGGCTGAACCCCCTCTCAGCCCTTCCTCCTCCTCCTCGGTTGCAGCTCTCATCTCGCTCCTCCCTGGTTTGTTCTTGGATTGCTGTGGTTTTCCAGCAAACAGCAGCCCCAAACACTCCGTTTTGGGGCAGAAAGCCCCAAAACAGCACAAACAACAGGGGCAGCACTGCCCATGCTCAACGCTGCTCAGACAGAGCCATCGTCCACCCATCCTGCTGCTGCACAGCGAGGATTGTCCCACTGGCCCTCCAGGGTTGGAGAAAGGAAGGGGGAGGCTTTAGGAAAGGCTGCAGGAGCCTGGGTTTGTCATTAAACAACAGCAGAAGCTCAGCAGCTCCAAGACCCGAGCCCAGAGCTCCAAGCAAGAGATAAGGAGGACTTGGAGGACTCTGCCCTGTTCCCAAGCCAAAGGCCCCATTGTTGCAGGGATTTATCCAGCCAGCACCGCTGCCGCTTCCTCATGCACCAGGAACATGGGGAGATTCTGTGGCTAGAGGGACTCAAAAGGGAGGGAGCAGGTTGGGAAGGGAAAGTCTGACACAGGGCTCGGGCCGGGCTTTGTTCAAATGCCACCCGGGCGTTGATGGTGAGTTTCCAGCAGGGAGGAGGACACATGTGCCCCATTCCAAACGCCTGGAAGCGGCTCTGGGCAGAAGCCGGCTTGCTGAGGCAAGGTCGCTGCTGCTGGAAACCAAAGGTTTAAGCTGGAGGGTTTGCTGCTTATACGAAGGGTTGAGGTGGGGCCGGGGTCCGGGGGGCTCAGCACCGGTACAGAGAGAGAGGGAACCGCTTTGCAGAGGTCGGTTTATTCCTGCTCACCACGCAGTTCTAGAAACAGTAAAAAAATAAGTCTCTAAAACCATGTTCCTCCTCGGAGCAGCGGCAGAGAACAGGCTCCAATGGGGGGGGAACCAGGTGTGGAACCCCCCCAAACAACAAAAACCACCCCAAAGCCTCTTCAGAACAAGTCACAAGATCAGCTTTTCCCCTAAAATTAAGCTTCTTCACCCATTCAGGGGGGCAGAGGCAAGGCCAGGGCCTCTTTCTTCCCCCTCCTGTGACCCTTCCCCACATTCCATTCACATCAGCCAGGATGTTTTGTGGGTGCGTTTTCCTCATAGGACCCTGCGGCCCACGGGCTGGAAGATGGGAACAACCTGAGCTGGGAATTCCCAGGAGCTTCCCAAACCTGCAGCTGGGACACATTCACAGCCTGGTCTGTGTCCCCAGGGACTGGAAAAGGAGGTGGAGGGAACAGAACCATCAGGTATTGGGAATGAGCTGGAGAAATCTCAGCGCTTGGGACTTTGTGTCACTGAGTTTGCAAAGTGAGGGGGGGGGAATAAGAGAAATCAGAGGGCAATAAGAGAGTTGGGGGCACATGAACCTCCCAGAAAAGCCTTTTCCTTCCAAGGGAACTTCCCTCTGAAGTCAACTCAGCCACACACTCACTGGGAGATGCATTTATCACTAAGTTCTCTTGGGAACAATCCTTGAAGGCCAAAGGAATGTCTGTCCCAAGTCCTGCCTTAAGCCATAGGAGAAAGACAGAAGGGACTGGCCAGGAAGAGAAGCAAGAGCTTCAAGGTTGGTTGTTTCTAAACCACCCCAAACCCTTAAGACTACTCACGTAAAGAAACAAGGTCCTGGAGTTGGGTGTTTTCGATCCAAAGCACTTACATCTGGTACAAATGCAACAAGTTTCAAGTATAAAAAGAAAGATTCCAAATCATCCAGAAGGCTTTTGTTTGCCTTTGATCTGGTACCACGGAACAGGATCATCCTTCCAACGAAAGCTGGGCAGCCTGGAAAACTAAAGTATTTTCACTCCCAGGAGCAACAAAACCAAAGCTCCTGAACCGGGAATGGGGCAGTTTAAGTAAATCCAATGATTTGCCTACTACAAGGAGTAAATAACTCCACTTTTTACCACATGAAATTGCGAGAGGGGCTTCCAAAGGACATGATTTGGGCCTGGCTTGATGGGCAGAAGAGGAGAAAGGGGACACTTTTGAACACATGGCAATCCTGAGGTGGAAAACCCATCGGCATGGCAGCCCTGGCCAGCTCACTGCTTTGCTGCTTGTCTGCCTGGCTTTTTCTCCTGCTGGCCTCTTCCGCTGCCTGGGATCCCTCGGCCACGGCCACCAAACACACCTATGGGGCAGAAAGAAAGAGCAGGGGTGTAAGAGCGTCGCCGCAACGTCTCCCAGCTGCTCGGAGCTTTAGTTATCTGTGTGCTCCCCTCTTTTCCAGTCTTCAAAACAGGACTTTTACATTTTCCCCTTCTCAGTTCCAGAGCCTGGATTTACAAAGCGGATCAATGGATCCCCCCTCCTCAGCTGTACCTCCCCGGTGCGTTCCCTACCCTAGAGCCGTGCTCTCACCCTCTGTTGAATCAACTGAAAAATGGATCCATGGAAGCACTAGTGTTTTGAAAGCAGTGGGATGAGCAGGCTCTATGTGCGTCCCCTGTGAGCTGAAACAAGGGAGGGGGTGACTTGGTTTGGCTGCAGCAGCTGTGGTGGGACCCACTGCTGAGCTCCAACTCCCTGCAGTCACCCCAGCCCCACAGCAATGCCAGGCACTGACACTGATCTCAGTGATCAAGGGGCTCCTGATCCACCCCAGCTCACGAGGCAGAGCCCAGAGGACACCCAGGGCAGGCACCAGGCAGAAGAGCTTCTCTAGAGCCCTCTGCTCGCTCCATGGAGGGGATGTGCCTCAACCAGAGGCAGAGGATGACTCCTAACCCTGCAGTGCTGGGGATACTCCCAGCGAAGCTGAGCTAAGGCTGCCCCACTCCTGGATTTGACGAGCTGAGAAGACGGAGGATTCCCAGTGTCAGGAACAATAATCCTTTCAAGTGCCTGCGCAATTCCAGCTTCCCTCCTGCCTGCTGGCCTCCCAACCAACTTGTCCTGCCTTTCTTTTTCCCCCTTCCCCTCCTCCTCCCTTCATGTCTCACTAATGGGAGCCAAAGCTTGGAGCTAATTAGCAAATACCAAAGCTTCCCTTTAACATATTCCATCAGCACATTGAGGCTGCACATCAGACCAGCAGGGAACTCCACCTCTGACAGAGCCGGGCTCTGCTCCGCTCTCCCAAGGTGGGTATTTCCACAGCAGAGAAAACAGAGCAGCGAAACTGTTTGTCCAAGTAACCACATCCAAAAAGCTGCTCTGCCAAGGGAGAAAGGGAAGGAGGGAAAAAGAAAGGTGCCTTCAGCTTTGTAAAGGTCACTTCTATGTGCTGGGAGCTGCCACGAGATCCCAGGGCAGCACAAGGCTCCAGAGTTTTCCCCTCCCCAAGGTCCTGGGATGGCCCCAGGCAGAGCCTAGCTTCTCACTGGGATTCCTTGCATAGGTGGCTTCTGAAGGGCGCTCCACAGAGACCTCAATCATGGCTCAGGCCTCAGGGCTCCTTCCAAACCCCAGGATCTCCCAAGTGGTGTTGGAGCAAGGGAGCACACTCAGGATTTGAAGCTCCTACTGCAGGCTAAGCCTGGCCCAAGAGTGACCCCAGGGCTAAGCGACGTGACCACAAAGTGAATGGCAAAGACGTGGCAGGAGGGGTGAGCAGGCAAGGAAAGGAACAGCTCTCAGGCTTCCAGCTGGGTAATTTGGGAAGAAAAGCACACCCCATCCCTGAGGGGAAGTGCCCCGAGCTCAGCTCAGCCCAGGAAATGGGACAGGGAAGGAAGAGTTGCTTTAGTGACCTATTTCTTCCCAAGTGGCAGCCTTCCCTTTGATCAGAAGCACGAATTCTCCACACGGAGCAGAAGCAACACAACCCCTGGGATATACAATAAATCAACCAACAAGGCAGGAGATCCAAAGCCCCATTCCAATGGAAGATGATGGGTTTTTATCAGTGCCATGGTCAGAGCTCAGTCTGTTTCCAAACGGAGCAGCCATTTGCTCCCCTCCCTGCCTCTCTAAGCTAAGAGACACCAGTTTCATCAAGCCACACTCCCAAACTAGCCAGGAGGGGTAGAAACAGTCAAGTTCAGACTCTCTTAAGCTCCTGCCCAACCCCAGGAATGAGGGAGGCATATCCCTGGCACGAATCCTTCCTATTCTTTGGCAGAAGCTGCCTCACAGGCGAGGCAACACACATGAACTGGACTAGATCCTGCACTGGAACGGCTCCAGCTTCTCCCAGCCACGCAGCTGGGGTTCAAGCCGGGAAGCAGGAACCATTCCTTGCCCTGAAAACCAAAGAGAAGCATCACCTCGTCCAGCACCTCCAACGCCACGGCCCTTCTGTTGCTTCTGCTGTTGCATCCCACCACGGCCTCTACCCTTGGACACCACTTCTTCTTTCACCATGTCAATGATCTCATCGGGGATCCGCAGGTATTTAATGGTGCTGCCACGAATGTAGCACTCTGGCATCCTCCAGAACTTGTCTCCATCCTATTGGGGAGCAACACACTGGGTTACAAACAAAACCTGGGGCTTTTCTATCTACTTCTGGGGCATTTTGAGGGTTTCCATCACACTTGGAGAGTGTGAGAGCTCCGGAGACCCTTTTTGAGAGCGTTATCTGAAAGCAGGAGCACAAAAGGGTGAGTTTCCCTCCAGAACACGGAGCCCTGCAGGCTGGGGAGGGCACTGAGCCACGAGCAACTGCACTTTCAATTTGCTGCCTCTAACACTTGCTGCAAGTGGAAGAAGAGGAGGCTAAGGAAACAAGCACCTTCGCTTCTAAGAAGGGAATCAAAAGTGGGGCTGGAGAGGCCAACACAGCCTCCAAACGCTCGGGTAAGAGAACCAGAGCTGCAGCAAAGGCATGGCTGGGTTTGTCCTCCAGCAGCCCCAGCTGGGAGTCACCTCCCTGCTGCGCTCCTCTGGGTGTGGATGGAGCAGGGAGGAAGCTTCAGAGCTGCGGGCTCTGTGCCACCAGAGCAGGGCAACTGCAGCTGTGGAAATAAGGAGCTGATGGGTTCCTGACAGAGAAAAGTCTTCAGGTGCCCAGTTACGGAGCCAGGATCTCCACACGGTGTTTGTTGGTTGGGCAACAGCTCCAGGGCTTTCCTAGGACACAACCTATGAGGGTTTCAGCTCCTGCATCCCAGGATCAGCTCTGGGAATAGGAAGGAAACTGAACAACAACTCAGCTGCCCATGATGTCAGCGGGAGGAGGGACAGGGACTCGCCTCATCTCACAGCCCAGGCTCCAGCAGGGGCTGGCTGCAGATGGGATGGCTCCAGCCCAGCCTCAAGCAGCAGCATGTGGAAGAGGCATCTGCGGTGTCCCAGAGGACGAGAAGCAAGAACGCCTCGTTCCTTCTCTCCTGGGATGAAACCGTTCCACACACACACCCCAGCAGTTATTTGGGGCGCCTCTGCCTGCCCAGGCAAGTCCTTTGCACACAAGGCAGAAACAGTTCCCTTCCAAGAGACACCCACCAGACCCCGCCCTGCCTCGGGCCCGCCCGGCTGCTCCTTGGCTCGGGGTAAGGGAAGGGACGGAGGCAGCTCCCCAGCTTCCTCGTTCCGGCCTCCCCGCAGTAAACAATCGCCTCCCCGCCGGGGCACGGCTCCGCTGCGGCTCCGTGCCATCTAGCGGCCAGTCCCCACCAGAACAGCCCCGGAGCGGCTCCAGCTCCGCTTTCGCCCGGCCTTTGGAGGCGTTTGGGTATTTCAAGGCTGGCAGAGGCTTCCAGGATCCCTGCAGCACCCACGGCGTGGGCACAGGGGAGGGTTTGCTCCCGGTTTCCTTCTCTTAGTCCCAAAGGTTCCTCTCAAACCCTGCTCAAGGGTAACTCACTGCAGCAAACGTGCGTCTGTGCGCCAGCGCTGTCATAGAATCATAGAATGGTTTGTGTTGGAAGGGACCCTGAAGCTCTTCCAGCTCCAACCCCTGCCACGGGCAGGGACCCCTTCCACTAGAGCAGCTTGCTCCAAGCCCCTGTGTCCAACCTGGCCTTGAACACTGCCACAGATGGGGCAGCCACAGCTTCTCTGGGCACCCTGTGCCAGTGCCTCAGCACCCTCACAGGGAAGAGTTTCTTCCTTATACCTAACCTGAACTTGCCCTGTGTCAGTTTGCACCCATCACCCCTTGTCCTATCACTGCAGTCCCTAATGAAGAGCCCCTCTCCAGCATCCTTGTAGCCCCCTTCAGATACTGGAAGCTGCTCTGAGGGCTCCAAGCAGCTTCTCTTCTCCAGGCTCAAAACAATAGGTCCTGAGGGTTTGCAGGAGCATGAGGAGGTCTGCTAGGCTCTCGCGTCCATCTGGCTGCTGCTTCTCTCAGCAGACGCCTGGCAGGGACAAGACCAGACACTTCTGACTGAGGCCAAAGCCCAAAACACTGATCACAATCTTCGGCAGCAACTTTGGCCAAGGGCTAAAGTACCAGACAGTGCAGAGCGGGTAAACAACAGCCTCCTGTGTTGTGGAGAGTTAAAAGGAGCAAGTACATAAATCAATCATACTGCTTGCAGCACTTTGCTTCTCAAACGTGATGGAAGAGGCTCCATCCTTGGCAGACCAATCTCAGCACAGCCACAGCATGGGATCTCCAGCCCCACACTGAGAAACCTCTTACAGGGTAAGGTCTAGTGGAAGGTGTCCCTGCACATGGCAGGGGGTTGGAACTGGGTGCGCTTTAAGGTCCCTTCCACCCAAACCAGGCTGGAATTCGATGGCTCTAGGAGAGGCTCACACAGCACCCGTGTGCCGCGGCCAGCGCTGCCCTGCAGGAGCACACGAGCCTTTGCTATGGACGCTATAAACCACCGCGGTAAACGCGTGTTTCAGGCAGAGGCCCAGCGGGGCCGCTCGGGGGCCGGGCCTTACCCGGGACGTGCAGATGACCTCCCGCAGGTTGATGTTCATCCAGTTGTCGCAGCTCACCAGGTGCCCGTTGTACGTCTCGCCGTTCTTCAGCTCCACCAGCTGCAGGACACACGGGTCACGGCACAGCCCCGGCACACGGACCGGTGCCGGTGCCGCTGGGGCCACGACGGAGCGCGGGCCCGGGGCTGGGCCGCGATGCCGGTACTCACCATGGGGTGGTTCTGCGCCGTCTTCAACAGGGACAGGGGCAGCTGTGGGGGGAAGAGAGAGGCCTCAGGCACCGGCGGGGCCCGGGGCCGGACATGGCCACAGGTAGAGCCGGGCCCCTCCACCCCACGGCCCCGGTCCCCGCGCCCCGGCCCCGCCGCCACTCACCATCGTGCCAGAGCCGCCGCCGCGCCGGTCGCTGCGGCTCAAACCGCCCACGGCCCCGCACGGGGCCAATCAGAGCGCGGCGCTGCCCTGGCGAAGCCAATGAGAGCACGGCGCGGTCACAGCGGAGCCAATCAGAGCGCCCACGGGCTACAGCCGCAAAGCAACACCACGACCGTTCCGGTCCGCGCTTTTACGACAGCGCCGTAAATGGAAAGCGTGGGGCGGGGGGGAAGCGGTGGCACGCCCGTTTTCCGTTACCCTCGGATCCCGGTTTGTGCCGTTTCCAACACCCCCTCCCGCGAGTGGGTCGACCCGGAGCTTCCTAGAGCCCCGCCGGAGGACATCGCTCAGCGGTGAAGAAGCTCCCGGCCCAATTCCGGCGCCTCTCACCGAGCGACTTCCGCGCTAGCGGCGGAAGTGGTGTACAGGGGCCGCTCTAGGCAGATTGGCGGACCGCACTCTATGGTGATGGCGGTGACGGCGGGGCGGAGCGCCCTCGATGGTGGTGGGGCTGGGGAGGCCGCTCTGGGCTGCGGGGCGGAGCGCACTCGATGGTGAAGGGGCGGGGCCGGGCGCTCAGTGCGAGGCGGCGGCGGGACGCGGACCGGAGCGCGATGGAGAAGCCGCGGCGGGCGGTGGTGGTGACCGGTACGGGGGTCGCGGGCCGGGCACGGGGCTCCGGGCAGAGCGGGGCAGCCCCTTGGGGTCTGTGCTGGCGCTGCCCCTGTGCGGGGAGGGGAGCGGGAGCCCTGCGGAGGGCCGGGCTGGGGGCTGTGGTGGGCTGCGCGGTGAGGGGCGTGCGGCGGCTGCCCCGGTGCTCAGCCGTTGAAGGCGGCTTCGGGACCCCCCTTTCCCATCCCTGACCCTCCCCCGGGGTGCGTGGTTGGGGGAAGGAGGGGATTGAGGCTTCCGAGGAGTGGGGAGAACCAGCGGGGATGCGGGAGGGGGCTTGTGCGCTCCGACCGCCCCGTCCTGAGCCGTCGGCGAGTGGAAGCCGGCACCGCGCTCACCCCCCAGCGCAGCACCAGCGCCCGGGGGAAGGATGAGCGGGAGAATGCGAGGGGACGGGAGGCCCCAGCGTCGCAGGCGGGAGCTTGTCAGGCTCCTTTCCCCGGGGTACAAAGGGCGCCGGCTTGATTTGTGGGGCAGGCAGTGCTGTGACAAATGGGGAACTCGGGGGGGAAACTATTGAGGGCTGAGGTTTGAATAGGCGAGAGGGGCTCGCTGCCATCGCGGGTTGCGCTGGAGGCGAGCGGCTTTGCAGGGAGCGTTTGGAGAGGGAAGGAGCAGGTGACAGATCCCGGCTTTCCCAAAGCCGGGATCGCTGCGGAGCGGCCGCGCTCACCGTGACTAAACAGAAACCTGGCGTCAGTAAATACCCTCCTGCCTGCGGTGCTTCTGCCTCTTGCCCCTCTGCGTGCAGGGCAGCCTGTTCCTATAGCACAGCGCTGCCCCTGTGCGATCATCTCTTGGTGCTGTCACACTGGGTTCCTCTTTGGAGCGAGCCCGGGTGTGTTCCCGTCAGCTGCAGCGGGAGGATCAGTGCTGTTTGTGCACGGTTGCTGTTTTAGGAGTGGTGAAGGAGCTAATCCCATCAGGATCCCTGCAGCTGGTGTCCTGCTAATAAGCCTTGGAGGGCCCTATTGTGGATGTGGAGGAACTCCTAGGCATGCTGTCTTGAGTTCCATGCTGCTCACAAAGTTGCTTATCTCCTGTAGGAGAGAGATACCAGGAGGATCCAGACAGGAGATGAGTCAGAGGAGCAATAGCCCACAGTGGTGTTTGTGCTGGTTCACTCGACAGTGAGAGGGTTCCGTTCTCTGTGTGGGCACCTGTAGGATTCCAGCCTTGCTGTGGCTGGATCGTTAGAAAGAACTGGATGTGTTTGGATTCCTTTTGGTTCAGGCTTTCGTGGTTTCTTTAGGAAGGAGCCTTTGCAGGTCCTGTTTGTGTCTAGACATCACTGACTTGGAGAAACAACTGAGAAGGGGTTCAGTGCTTGGACTTGTTCGGCTCAGCTGCAGTCATAGCTTGTCTTAGGAGCACTGGAGGTTTGCTCACAGGAAAACACCAATGTTTGAATCTTGTGGAAGCCTTCAGCAGGTTCCTTTTGGGCACATATTGACATTGGTTTGATTGTAAGAGCCCCATCAGCATGGATGAGCCTACCCCGTGCAAACTCTGCTTGCAGCATAACCTCAGCCTTGCTGTTGAGAGCAAATAGAATGTTTCCATTAATGTGTCACATAATATTTGTGGTCCCTCTCAGACCCTTTCAGGAGTTAGGCACAATTTATGTCTCTTAATGGCATGAGGCTCCCAGGGAAACTCTGACAGTTCAGATTAAAGCGTATCGACATTGTGCCCAGATGAATTGCCCAACCTTTGTGTGCTTGCTCAGGAGGAGATAGATGTTGGGGGTTACTGGTTAACTCTGAGTTAGTCATTAGGAAATCAAGATGTAGTGAGTAAATGGCATTGATAGTGTTATCATAACCTTTACTGCTTGCTGGAGGTGAGTGTCCAAAGAGCCTGTTTCCTCCTAAGGCAGAACTAATGCTGACAGAGATCGGCAGAGAATAACTCTTTGAACCAGGCTTGTATCCATTTGTGGAAGCATCTGTTATGGCCTTAACGAATCAGGAATAGAAAATCCAATCAGGATTCTAATTCCATGACATCAGGTGACTTCTCTGTTTGGAACAAGTTCTTCCAAGCTGGTCAAGGAAGGAGAAAATCCATTTGCCCTGATGTCTGCTGAGGAAAAAGGAGTTTCTTTTGAGGCAAGCTTACAGCACAAGGTGTATAGTTCAGACACATCTGTGGAGGTCTCTTAGTACTCAGATGTAAAGTAAATAAGGCTTGGGCATTAGAAGTGGGGTTTCTTTCAGACTCTATACACCAGGAAAGCACAGAACCACTTTGCACCTTTCACTTCAGTCAAACCTGTTGGAATGAATTCACCACTGTGGATTTTCACTTCTCTTGCAGGGTTTGGTCCGTTTGGAGAGCACGCTGTTAACGCCAGTTGGATTGCGGTTCAGGTAACCCTCTACATACCTTTGTTCGTGGCAAGTTAAACCAGAGAGCCTTGCTGATAACATCCCCCTTCCAGCTTTGGTTTGTGGCTCTTTTGGAACTCAGCTTCCCACTTCATTAACTGCGAGCAGCTTGCTCCAGATGGTCAGATGATGTTTTATTCACTGCTCCGAAAGCCATCCCTTAGCTAATGGGATAGAGCTAGTGTAGCTCAGGAAAGGAAGGAATCCGTAGGCTGAGCCCCGAGGTTTGGAAGCTGTTAAATGGGGCAGGGAGCTGGGCTCTTCCTCTGCCCTGGAGAATTCCAAACCATGAATAAACAGCCACAGGAGAGCTGTTGTGCTTGTGTCTCAGCTGGAATGGAGGAGCTGGTTAACCTTTAAGCCAAGCTTCATCTGGAATGAGACTTCCCCCTGCTAGCCTGTGGAGTCAAGTGCACTGCAGAGTCAAGTCTACCGTGGGTCTGAGGACTCTGACTCTGAGCTGCCCTTGGCTTCTCCCCTCTGTTTGTTCTGCTTTTGGTGCTGGGCTGCAGTGGGCAAAGCAGGAGGCATGGAGTGGGGGGGACCAGGTGATGTTTGTCCCTCCAGAACTTCCTCTTTGCTGAGGAGCAGCACAGGATGCTCCATCAGTTTATGCCACTTGTAGCTGCACATCTGCAGGAGCACGTTCATCCTGTACTGCTGAGGTGGCCCCAGCAGAGGTGAGGAGAGGAGCCAGACTCCTGCCAGAGGCCCAGCTGAATGAGGGAGTGAAGGTCACTTGCTGTAAAAGCATTACCTAGGGCCAGTGCTGCCACATTATCCCTCTTCTTCCTTATTTGTCACTTCTGGATGTGGCTTATGACAAAGCTACTGGGAATTCAAGGGTACCTTTTAGTACAGTTATCCAGGGAATTAGATCTATTTTTCTCTCCAACACATCTTTCTTCCCTTCAGAGCTTGGAGATTAATATCTTTTTTAGAATGCTTTTAAATTAAATCACAAACTTTAATCAATTACAGTCAACTAATGTCCAGATGTCTAATGGGATGGCTGGTGCAAGAAGAAACCTTTGCCTCCCACAGCCTTTTGGAAATGAATATGTCCGAGTTAGGGTTTGCTTGGTTTAAGGTTTGGGGGCAAAATGCAAGTATATGGAGAAGAAAAAGGCCTGGTACTGAAATTGAGCAGCAAGGCAAATGGATTTGCTCTGTTCTTACTCATGTGAACCAGCTACTTTTATTCTAGGCTGGATAGACAAAAGGGTGTTGTGCTTCTGGAGCAGGGAGAGTGGTGGCTGTTGTGATGGCGCTTGCAAACACACACCTAATGTTTAATGCCACTCCTCCAGCACAGCAGCTCGAGGCACTGGTGGCTGCTCAGCTGAGAGCTGAAGGGACCACGTGCCTTTTCTATTCATTTTAGGGGCTTGGGGGTGTTTGGAGAGTACCAAACTAGAGCTGGAGCCTGTGCTTTGTGCTGCCTTAGAGTCCGTCTCCCTCCTGAGTCGTGAGCTCCTCACTAAACCCCAGCCTTCGGGCAGCAGCGGGGAGGATTTGCCTTCCCTCACCCTGCCCAGCCCCAGGAGGCCCAGACAAAAAGGAACAGCATGGCTTTGAGCGCAGGCGAGTTGGGCATTGTGCAGGTTTCAGACGGGGGACTTCATGGAGCGGAGGGGACACAAAGGCGCGTCTGCGCGCCTGAGCCCCAGACGCTGTGATCTGCATCTTAATAGAAGAAAAATCAATTAAACAATCTTGCTAAATCCTCCCTTGCTTCGGGTCTGAGCTAGTTCTGCTTTATTACAGCTTTTATTAGCCCGCATCCCGAGGAATCCGATTCCCTGCTTTTCTTTCCACTCCTCTTCGGTTTTGTTTGGCACGGGCACGGGGTGTCTGTTCCATCCTACTGCAGCAGGCTTCTGGGAGAGCTGCTTGGTTTTGAAAGCAAAAGGAGTTTCACACATGGGTACCTTCAGTAGCAGCACTGGCAGTGTAATACTGGGAAGATGTTTGGGGATTTGTACGCAAAGATTCCCTATAAATTCAGCAGGAATAACATCTTTCTGCTTTGTTTTTCCCTGTTAATGTGGATTTTCTGTTCCACGTTTGCCTTGTTTTCGTGATTCCTTTGGAGGAATTTTCTCAGCTGCACTTTGTGCTTGGGAAGGACCTTTCTTTCAAGAAGCAATTACTGAAACGAGCCTTTCTGTTCATTTTCTGGCCTCCTTGGTGTAACTTAGGCGTAGACACAGGTGGACTGTGAAGCGAATGGGCTCCTCCTTCATCTCCCCAAAGCGCTGCTGGCTAAGGAGGAGGAGGAGAGAGGTCAGGCTGCGCTGTGACATTACTAAGGACAATTGCTGTCAGGGTGTCTAGACAGACCTGATAAGGATATTAAAGGCTCACAAAGGCGACCATTGTGGAGGGGTCAGGGAAGCGGGCAGACGCGTTCGGGTTTCTGTGGCTGTCAGGTATACAAGGGAATAAGTTGTCTGGGAGCCAGTGTACATCTTTATTATGGACTGGAAGCACCCAGTGCTGTGCTTGGTTAAAGGGAAGACGTGGGTTTGTAAAGCTGGTGTTTGGAGAAGGTTTGGAGCTGTCCCTGAGGGGCTGAGCTCAAAGAGCCCAAGGTGTCTCCTTTGTGCTGCCAGGAAAAGTTTCCGCAATGAAGCTCATCTTAAGGAGCTGTTTGATGCTCTTTATGGAAGTGATGATGAATTCCTCCCTATTAACACTGGAGATCTTCCTAAAGAGACTGACTTGTGTTTGAATGCTCTCATTTGTAAACTACTTACTTTATTAACGCGCCACATAAACCAGCTGACGTTTTGAAGGCAGATTTGTTCAAAGGAGATGTGATGAAACATCATTTAGCATCCATCTCTGGTAATGGATGTCTGTGTATGCCAGACACTAATCAATACAGCAAGCCTTTAATATCAGCCTTGCCCTCGGAGCCAGAGCAAGTGATTTATCATTGTTGTTGCTCATATTTGCTGGTCCGTGGAAGTCTTCCTTTTGCCTTTGCTGTTTTAGTTGTCTTAAATATTAAGGACCACTGGCTGTGGTCCTCACAAGTGGGAAAGGTTTTCTTTCCTCAGTAAAGAAGCCACTTGTGCTGACAATACAGACAGAAAGGATATTGAGATACTGCTCATGTTTAGATAGGGGAGGTAGGATTGTAACAGGGAGGTCCAAAAGCCTCAGCTTGTCCTCTCCTTTCAACTGGCTTTAATTGCAGTGTAAACCTAGGGCAATGCGAGATTGGAAGGTGAGTGAGCTTCATCGCATTTAGCTGTGCTGCACGCTTTAGCCTGGGGTTTGCATCATCTCTGTGTGCAGGAAAATAAAGCCTAAGAATTGCATGAAAGGGCTGCTCACCAAACCCGAACCTGCAGCAAAGGTAACTTGATCATTCAAGCCCATATTGAAGAGGCCTTTGATAGATTGCTGCCTTCTCTGCTCGAGATCTGTAAGAACTACAGGGGTTTGTGGCTGTGGGAGGAGCAGGTTATGTTCTAGCTGTGCCTGCAGCCCCTTTGGTGTGAGCACAAGGAATGGCTCCGTGGTCCCGGCATGAGGAAGCTGGTGTTTGCAGCTCAATGTGTTCAGGAGGAGAAGAGCAGCCTCAGACAAGAAGCTTGTGCTGTGCGTGAGCTTGCAGCCTGGCCCACAGCTCAGCAGGTTGAGCTCAGCTGATGGCTTTAAGAACCTGTGCTTTTCTAGAGGCTGTATCCTTCCCTTGAGTCCTCGGAACTTTGAGTTTGGTGGCTCCAAAAGGTTGACTCCTGATGAAGTCCTGATGTGGGCTTGGCTGGTAACATCTGAAGTATCAAGGGAGCAAGTCTCAGACTCTTGCTGGTGGGACTGGAGTGTGTCGAACCTGAGACCAAAGAAGAATAAGGGAGAAGTATCCAGGACCATGAGGGAAGTTGGTGTTGGGATCAAACAGTCAGGGGGAAAAACAGATCTTTCCTCTTCCCTCTGGTTTTAAAGGTATTTAACTGACCCTTTGTGTTTTAAAAGGTACAAAGGGAAATGGGCCAAGTTTGTTGCCTGGATAGTTGGGATGTTTTCAAGCCATGGCTTTAGTTAAGGTTATAGGGGGAGAAATAATTCACTGCTTTACTTGAATGACTACAATGGTAACAGCTCATGTTGCAAAATGAAGTAGAATATATTAGGTAAATAGGTAAAAGCAGCAGTGGAAGTGGGCTGTCTTGTATTCCAGATCCTGCCAAAAAGGAAGTAAGGAATGTGTTGAGGAGGATGTGCCAGTGTTGCTTCAGTTTCTCATAGAGGAGTGTTGTGTGGAGCCTGATAGACACAGAGTCACAGCCTGGGTCTGCTTTCACCTAACCCTGAGAGCTCCTCACCTGGAAGCAAAGGGGAATTTGCTCTCTAGGTCGTCAGACAGAGGACAAATTAGGCACTGAATATAATCCTCCCAATTCGACTTCTCCCTACATGTACCTAGTTCTTTCAGTCGGTGAATATGAGGAGCCAAACCTTTCTTTGAAGTGTGGCTGTTGCAGATAACCATTGTCACTTCAGCGTTGATCTCTTTGTTATACACACATCAGAGCAAAGAAAACGGTCCTGTGGGTGAAGACTGTTCATGCAGGTGCAGAGATGCCTTTGTTGTTCCCTGTTGTCTGGAGGTTTTTAACCGTGCTGTTTATGAGGTTATACAGCCCGCAGGGTCAGCTGATGTGAGTGCTTCACAGCAGCCTCATTCCACCATTAAACCTTCCAGAAGTTTCTATCCTCCGCTGAGCTTGTGTCTGACCATCTTGGCTTTATTTCCTGACGTGTTTAGGAGTTGGAGAAGCTGGGGCTGCGAGATGATGTGGATCTGCACGTCTACGAAGTCCCAGTTGAATACCAGACAGTGCAAAGGCTCATTCCTGCGTTATGGAAAAAGCACAGTCCACAAGTGAGTGAGTAGAGGGAGGAGGAGAAAAGACACAGCAAATGGTTGAGATCTGTCCCGCTGACAGCAATGAGCAGAGTGCAGAGTCCTGTTTCTAACCTGTGTTCAGGATGGTGTTGTGAGAATATGTGAATTTGTAGGGTTTGAAAGCTCAGAATAGAGCAGTCCAGTAATGGGAGCCGCTGGTGTGAAGAGGCCACTTCAAAGGGCTGTTGAGACAGCTGGTGTTGGGCTGTGCAACCAGTGGTCAAACGTGCCCAGATTTGTCTTACCCCTGAGTGAATCCCAGTTTGGGCCAGGAGGGGGTGAAACAAGGAGAATTGTTCTGGGCTGGACCCATGAGTTCATTGCTCAATGACTCATTACCATGACACTCATGCAGGCATCCCTGCAACAACCCCCAGTCTTTAGCTGGGAATAGCGGGCTCTGGGTTTTCCACCAGCTGTGTTTTGGTTGCTCTAACTTGTTTCTTCTCTCTTCTAGCTGGTGGTTCATGTGGGTGTTTCGGGTATGGCTACAACTGTGACTCTGGAGAAGTGTGGCCACAATGTGGGTTATAAAGGCTTGGACAACTGCCGCTTCTGCCCGGGGTCTCAGTGCTGCGTGGAAGGAGGCCCCGAGTGCATCGATTCCATTATTGACATGGACACAGTTTGCAAGAGAGTCTCAGCACTGGGGCTGGACGTCACAGTCACTATATCGAAGGATGCTGGCAGGTACGGATGCCAGTGAGCATGATAAAGAGTGTAAAGTTCATCCTCTTCTGCTCTTGTGAGACCGTCTCCTGCAGTCCTGATCCAGCTCTGGGGCAACAGCACAAGAGGGATGTGGAGCTGAAGGAGCAAGTCCAGAGGAGGCCATGGAGATGCTGCGAGAGCTATAGCAGCTCTGCTCTGAAGCCAGGCTGAGAGAGCTGGGCTGGGGCAGCCTGGGGAAGAGAAGGCTCCTTCAGGGGAGACCTTAGAGCAGCTCCAGTGCCTAAAGGGGCTGCAGGAAACCTGGAGAGAGGCTTTGGACAAGGGCCTGT